>NKCJ01000287.1:0-52547 GCA_003947015.1 Fusarium sp. AF-6
ACCCCCGAAAGCCCCTGGCCCCCTGACTAGTCGATTAGCGCGCTTACCTATTCGGGAAGTAAGCGGGATCAGTCTAGCGGGGTTACTGGTCGCCTAGAAGCCGCCCAGCCAGACCAGCGCAGCATGGCACCCGCCGAGGCTGCAGCGGGCTTGCTGGGATCACCGGTCACTAGAGCGTGAATAGTCTCGCTCTCGCCTACGGTGCAGGTGTTCCGCTACTGTTTATCCATGGGAACGAGATCAAACATCCGGCGTCAACAGCCCAGGAGAGTCGATCTTCACTGGCGAGTTGGTTCTAGACGGGGCGCTCTAGCAGGTTATCGGTTGCCGCACCAAGTCGAGCCCGTCGCTGTGCTTGCTCCATAAGGGCATCGGCAAGTCTTTGATCCAGGTTCCACCTCAGCTGGGCTGCTGCTCAGCGGAGTTTTCCTTCAAGGTTATCTCTCTTCTGTGCTCTGTGCGAGTTCATCCTTGCCCAGCAGCCCAGTCGACAGCCAATCGACTCCGTACTGTCCTGCCCTGTGGGCGGAAGGTCGGCAATCCCAGCGTGGTTGCTGGGGTTCTGTCTTTTGGCGCACAATGACAACAGATCCGGACGCTTCAATGTGCATCTCAATCTCCGGTTTACGCTCCCGACATATTTCCCATCAGAATTCTTCTCTGACCCGTATCTTTGATTATCTTTTGTTCTTGGCTCTTTTTACCCTGCGTAGGGCTATGTTTATTTTTAGAGATGACCTCTCTTCGGGGGTTTTTCTGGCGGTTTGGTTTGCAGACTTGATGGAGATTCGGGAGATTAAACGGGGACGGCAGATAAGTGGACAGACAGGATGCCTCAATCGACAGACATGTGCAGAACAAAGAGTCCCCGAAGCGTAAACTCACATGGCGATGGAGACCTTTGTTCTTCGGATCTCTCGGCTGCCCGTTCTTGATTCAGACAATGATCGTCGTCTCTGCATCTTCAATGAATCACATCTATCCGTTCATCGATCGTCGTCGATGTCCGAGAGTCTTTGACATCGTCAGCTAGTGTCTAGTGCCAACTCGTTTCCTTGATTTACAATGGAGACGTCAAAGAAGATGAGATCTCCCTCACGTTGACCTTGACGCCTCCAATTGATGCTTCACGCCTCCAACGAGTTCTGTGACGCACTGGGATCCCAGTGTTGAGGGTCTCTATGAGCCTTGTCTTTGTTACATCCATTCGCCCTGTTGTCACCTCGTACCCGCATCTTGAGGATGTTTAAAGTTCATTCCTTTGACTGTTGGTCGTCCTGTAATCCTTACGAAGCATATTCATCTTGCTCATTGGTTCAACATCTCGTGTTTCTCAACGGCATTCCACTTCGGTACCTGCATCAAGCATGGTGGTCATGTCTTCAAACCCGACTCACCTTGGACATGTCCATTGGACAACCCTCTACAAACCCGCATTCACCTCGTAAAGCGTAATTAAAGCGCAGTGTCTCGCCCTCTTTGACTCTGACCAATCCCAGACTCAGACTTCTTCGGGTTCCTGCGTCGCCGGGCTGACACCGATTGACACGAGCTTGTGGGGGGGGCACTGAGAACGCCTCAACAACGGGGACACAAGAAAAAAAAGGGGACCGCAAATGATAATGCCCAATTGAAAATGGAGAGCGTCATCATAAGAGGGGGGTTTCTCGTCTGGTGTGTTGAATACGTGTGCACCTATGCCAAGATGGCATAACGGCAGAAGGGGGGAAATTAACACAGGGGTGCAACATGAGGAAGTCAATCGCCACGAAAAAAAACGGCAGCTGATGGGGCCCGAGAAAATGGTCAAACGAACGTGGCTTGCGCTACAAAGAAAAGGAAGCCCAACGCCAATTCGCCTTGCAATTTTGGAACAATCGCGCTGTGGCGTTCTTCTAAAGCCTTTGGTGCGCTGTTGGTCTTGCCCTCCCTCATCCACTTTGCAATTGGGCTGAGCCAAATCCTCCCCCACTGGCTGTGCAAGAGTCGGGTCATCCTCCAACGGCTCCAGCGCATTGCATCTGGGAGATGAACCACGGATGCTGCCTGTCCGCTCTTTCACGGGAGTATCTTTTTCAGGGGTAAAAGGGGCTTATCGGGTTCTGACAGAGAGGCTAGCTAGCTAGCTAGGGATTGAACTTTGTTGTTGCTGACCAGCTACCCGGGAGACAGACGGACAACATCACGACTGTCGATTCTGCCCATCTACTGTTTTGACAATTGTCAATCAGCCAAGCAAAGTAAACTCCTCTTAATAGACATCGGGTATGATCCTCCCGCTTCTCTATAATGCCGCATTCTACAGGGCACCCTCGTTGACAACCAACGTCTTTTTCCTCATATAGATAAAAACAGATCCAACCAAACCTGCCCACTGTGGTCTGTTACGTTGTATCTCCCCCCGCCTAAACGTGTGAACGAACCTCCGATGCCTCCACAGCCCCTCGGAGTTTTGCCCAGGCAGTGTGCTATTAACCTCAGATCCTTCGTAAACAAGTCATCTAATTGGTCGTATACGGTCCTTTTTCTCCATTCTGTTGGTGTTTATCCCTGTCCCTGATCACTGCCTTTCTCGTTCTTTGAGAGGAATCGCAAATGCAGACTCCCAATGCCCTGGCTCGCCAGGCTCGTGCCGACTGTGCCTCGCACCTCAAACAAGCTAACAGAGTAAAAAAATGACAAGGGACCATCCCGCTTGTCGTGTTGCTGTCAGGTCCCTCTCACTCTCCCCTCAGCCTCCAAAAAAGCCCATTCACCACACAGCCACCCAACGCAGTGTTACCCTCGACTCCCATGATTCGTGCTCTCACCTTCTCCTCAACTGAAATTGATTCAGCGAACCCCCAAGCCACTCCCACTTTTGGGTGACTCCTCTCCCGCTCCGAGACAAGACATTGATTAAGAACGGATCACTGCATCCAAGACATGGCAGCACATGGGGGACAATCCTTGCCTTGTCCCGCCATGGGGCCGGCTCCTCTATTGACTCACTAACTCTGCAATTTATTTATTTTATCAATTCTTTTATTCTGAGAGTCCACTTTTTTGTTTCTTCCTCTTCTCTGGCTTTCTGCCAGTGTCATCTCTTCCACCGTAGACCGTCTTGTTAGCGCATCTCGAACGTCGATAGTTCCATGCAGGCTTATCACTCCTCATCCGCGCCCGGCCCATGTTTGCCGCCCGTCTCTGGGCTTTCCCTCTCCTGGAGACTCGTATGTCTTTGATTACCCAACTGGACGAGAGACGCGTCCTTCGTCTACCCCATTTTACTCAACTTCAACGTCCGAGTGTTTTGCAAGGCTATGATATCATCTAGTTGTAAACTATTGGGCTTCTACTGCCAATGCCTTGTAGCACTGACCACGCAGGCCCTGGCATCCTCTTGGAGTTCTTTGCATCGTGATCCTCTTTCCCCTTGCAAGATATATGCACTCAATAGCCCACAACCCATGGCTCAGCGGTCCTTGTCGCAGTGGTAGACGGCCGCTCCTAGTCAACATCAGCCCATCATTGTCATCGCCGACCATCGAGCAAAGCAAGATCTGTGCCTGGACGTCTTTTTCGCCCGCCCCGGGTCCTTGCCACAACTGGAGCCGTACCTGGAGCTTTCTCGCCGGCGCCCTCTGCTCCCCTGTCACTTCTCTGTTGATCCCCCTGGCCCATCACCAGCTTCACCCCTGTTGCCTGCCTGCCCACTGACTTGCTCCCCGCCCGCTTAATCATCTCCCTCCTCACGGTCAGGTCCTCTGCCAGGACAACTAGGCAAATCTCTGTTTCCTCCTCCCCTCCCAGGTTGGTCCAGGCCCGGCCTGGGCCGAGCTGAGAACAAGGATTGGCTCCCCTACGAGCTGAGCTATTGATCTTGGTTCTGATAGTTTTCAAAGCTACTGTTTTGGGCGCGCTTGCCTCTAGCTACAATCTTCTCTTCCTTTTCCCAGCCATTTCCTTGGTTTGATGCACACCCGTATTGCTGGTGCTAGCAGTACTTTTGGAAAGCGGAAATGATGCCTTGAGATTAGAGTTTTCGTAAAAGGAGTTGATGGTGGGAGAGTGACAGCTTGTCTTTGTCATGGACTTGTTGCTGTGGGTGGTGATGTCAACAATAAAGAAGGTCCATGACGACCCAAGAATTGCTATCTCGCTTGTTGGTGGCACTACAGTTCAACAATGCCCAGGATTTGTCGTCTAAAACGTGTATATCTTTCCTCTATCTATTGACTATCACTGCCGATCTAGGAGTCCTCCAATTGCGACCAGGAAATCCTCTGGTGGTTTTATGCTATTGTTACACGCAAGTGTGTTGGGCCCTGGGCTGAGCAACACTGTCGTTGGTTTCTGGACACCACCCAGGAAAAGAACCAAGAATGAAACAAAAAGAGTAAAACGCCGCCCAACGCCTAGCTATCCCGTCTTTCAAGCATGTTTATTCCTCGTCTTTGACCTTGTCGTCATCTTTCTCTTCGGACTTCTCTTCAGGCTTCTCCTCAGGCTTCTCTTCTGGTCCTTCGGTCTTTTCCTCGGCCTCGGCCTCGGCTTCCTTCACGGGCTCCTGGACCTCAGTCTCCTTGGGATCGTCAAACTGGTTGACGAGGACGTAGCGGAATCGGGGCTTGCCAGCCTCCATATCGACAATGGCCTGGTTGGCGTCGGACATGGGACGCTTCTCAACCCAGGGGATGATGTGTTTGTCGGCGGCGAGCTGGAAGAGTTCCTCAATCTCCTTGGGGCTGCCGATCAGAGATCCGGCCAGCCTACGTCGTGCGGGTACGAGCGCCCACGCACTCACGGGGATGGGCTCTTCCGGAATTCCCACCTGCACAAGTGTGCCGTCGAGGCCGAGCATGTCAAAGTACTCTTGCAGGGGCATCTGCGAGAAGATCATGTTAGCCATGTGGTTCTGGATGCACATAAGAGATGGGGCCGTGATAATGGGTTGCGGCAAGCTCGGCATGCGAGGTGTAAGCAATGCTGTTGGTCATTGCTGTGCTGCACGTCTTGACGCAGGTCCTCATGCATGATGAATCACACGAACTGGAAATGACAACGTACCTTTGGTGATGAGACAGTGCAGATGATGAGGTCGAGGGTTCCAGCGTGCTTCTGAGACCAGTTCTCATCCTCGGCTGTTGCGATATACTCGTCAGCTCCTAGTGCCAGAGCCTCTTCCCTCTTGTCCGATCGTCGAGAGATACCGATGACCTTGTCAGCGCCCATGGCCTTGGCGATGAGAACCGCAAAGTGACCGAGACCACCGACACCGACAACACCGACTCTCTTTCCCGGACCGGCGCCGAAGACCTTGAGCGGGGAGTAGACGGTGACACCGCCGCACAGCATCGGCGCTGCATGTTCCGGAAGCAGACCGTCGGGGATCTTGATGACAAAGTGCGAGGGACTTCGGTGGTACAGAGCGTATCCTCCGTAGGCCTTGCCTCCATTCCGATATGAAGTGTTGTATGTCAGATGCATATCATGGCAGTAGTTCTCGAGATGAGTCTCGCAGGCCTGGCAAGGTCCATCGCGGGATTGGCATGAGTCCGTCTGGGCGCCAACACCGACCATGTCTCCGACCTTGATGTTTCCCTCCGCCTCGGATCCGACTCGAACTGCGATACCGACAATTTCGTGGCCGACGACACAGGGGAAGTCGGTTGGGCCCTGTTGGTGGTTAGTATTTAAGGCGTATCGTGAAGTCCTTGAAGGCAACATACCCAGCCAGCTCGGAGGGTGTGAATGTCTGAGCCGCAAATGCCCGAGTGGGTGATTCTGATGTCGACATCTGACTCTTCCCAAGGCTTGGGCTCATACTCCTTCCAGACCATGTGGCCTTCAGCTGCTCTTGGGTCTTCGCCCATCCAGCCTTCAAACTTGTAATCGGTCGCCATGTTGATGCTTCTCAGGGGTTATCGGTGTATCGAAGTTGTGTGTGAAGTGTAGTTGCTACGAGTGTACCCAGTCTTGCTTGTTGATGTCGGATTGTCTGGTTTTTCCATCTCTCGACTTGGACATCATCTCCCCTTTATATATCTCCTTTCCCAACATCCTCCGAATCCTCCGTTTCTATTCCCAGCTCATTTGGCAGACCACTGACTCCTGGAAACCGCATCGACTCCCCTTGCCCGTATCACAACGCAACCACGCAACCGGCAACGGACCGGTCTCCCGATCATGATACTGCCAAAGTATTGCAACTCCACTGGTCGATATGGCCCCCTTCACCTTTGCTCACCTCACACCACACCATGTGGGACCATGACCCGGCAGAGCCTCCGTTTGCTGGCTCCCGCCGGGATGTGATCCACCGCGGTAAGGAGCTTTCTAGGTGAGGGTAACGTCACCCACCGATAGGACGGGACGGCCTCGGTGAGCTCGTGGGGGTTCGATGGGTTATCGGCCGGTTGTCATTCGGTCGACGTTGATTGTGGACCAGGGGTTAGATAGGGTTTCCATGCTTTCTAGAAGGTGGCTTGCGGCCGTTGGAATGCTGAGGCTCAAGTGCCGGTGCCATGTCGCAGAAGGTTTGGAGGCTTCTGTAGTTTCCGCTTGAGGCTCTGCCATGACTCGTAGGTGTTTTGAGAGGACTTTCAACAGCATTGATTCTTAATTGTCAACATCAGACTACGATAATCGAGACCGAGATAGTAATCCATGAGTTGCATGCCATGCCAGCTCATGGGTAGTTTTGGGAAACCCATGTCTCGGTAACTGTCCGATAGTTTGTTCCATACGCAGAGGCCCCCGTTCCAAACGTTCCTGCGGTGATCCACTCTCTCGGCTTGAGGTGAGACGGTGCCGAAGCCATTCGCAGACCGGGTCTCTGAGCCGTGGGGTCGAGAACGGGCCGCGGTGAGGCATCAAGAACCCCAGCATGGGGGGGCTTGAGCGACACTGCCCTTGACCTCACCTTTGGAGTGAGTCGATGGACAGGTATATGAGTCGGTGAATCCCGTGATTCTCGGGAAAGTAATCTTCTTTCACCGACGACCTTCTCGGCGGTTCCGCATGAGAATGATCTGCAGCCCTATCTAAGGGATGAGAGGCGAATGTCAGTAAGACCTCGACAACGTGGTTTTTGGGGTTCCAGAATAGGAGGAACTGCGTGTTAACTGGGACCGGATTCGTCGGGCCTCACAGGCCACCCGCCCCTTGACGATGGAGCATGAAGATGGCCCACGAAGATAAGCATTGTCGCGTGATTCTGAATTTTGCGTGCTTTAGTGTAGGGTAAGCGTTTAGGATGGAGGAGGTTGCGTTTTCTGGAGGCAATTGGTGTTGAATAAGAGCTATAAGGCCTGAAAGGGCCGCTATACCTAACTATAGGTGCAGCACCTGTTTTTTGGTGCAGTGGTTACTTTCCGACAATTGGATCGGTCACAATGTTATAGACTAGAAGCGAGATCTAGCACCTATTATGTTCGGAATGAACTATCTCTACTTGATCAATTGGTGTAGCTATCTGTTGGTTATTGTGTTCTCATCCATTGCGATACTATCATCCACCCCACACACTGGGCATTACTCAATCCAGTGCCATAGATGATAGTAGTATTGAAATTGTAACAAGAACAGGCCAACTCGGGCCGTCAGCAAATCAAATACTCTCAACCAGATCCGTGAAGTGAGGTCCGTGTGAGGCAAGGGCATCTAGGTGAAGCCGGGAACCGAGAAGCAGGGACCACGGTCTTAAGGATCACTCACCGATCAACAGAGAACAGGTCAACGGCGCAGCCTTCCGGTTCTTTTTCGTCATATAGAAGAGGAAGCTTAGAGATATCGGATCAAGTCGGAATACAGTCCGGTGCCGAGTTTTGTCTTCAATGTCGTTGGAGTTGGTGATGTTGAGGCCATGGACAAGCATCGTGACATCACGTGATAGATGGGAAGTGGGAGATGGTGGTATGTTTAGATTTTGTTGGTTCTTTTGATGGGCAGACAGTCATGGAACCGAAAACTAACTTCCCTGTCAGAGCCCAATTTGTCCCTGAAATTCTCAGCCTCCCTCATCGCAGAATTTTCACAGCAAAACGTGCAGACTGTCATCTTCTGTGATGGTTGCACACTACAAGTTGGCTGCTTCACACAAGCTGAGCTGTGCGGCTGACAACAACCAAGTAACCCTCCCTCCTTCGTGTTCAGTCAGGCACCGCACATACTTGGTTGGTCTGAAATATTAGCCGAAAACATTAGAAAAATGCTTTGCTGTTTATTTCTACTTTTTCTCGCCTCATTTTTGAGGGAGGGAGATTTGATCGTCCGTCATGTGTGTGTGACGTACCTCCTCCATGGTGACCGTCATGAAGTTGTGGCTGTTATCACGGCTGTGCGGAGATGGCCTGAGACAAGACCGTCTACACGGCCACACTCCTCATTTCACTCTTTCAACTCTTGCTACCTGATTTCTGCGGCCTGAACCTGAATCATTTGCACTGGACATGTACGTATCGTCTTGACTCGAGGAACTAGATTGATTGTCCGAGCCACAATTGATTGTTATCTTGCTTTCTGTCGTGATCACGAACCCTTGGCATCGTGGCGCAGATGAGCTACCCGGCAAAGGCATGCCGGTGGAACTTTGGAAGGGCTAGAGAGAAACAGAAAGGCCAAGCCAAAATCCAAAAAACCTCGGCCGAGTATCCGCTAAACAAAACAAGCATCGCCTCGATCAAAGGGTTCGAGTTCTCGCTCGTTATCTTAGCTCGATCAGTAACCAGGGCGGTCCGCAGCCACCATCACCATTAGAATCTCTAAAAAGGCTTAGATTGGCTCCGAATGGCCACAACGGCCAACGGTAGGCCCCGTCATGGTCTCCACGATCGTGTGCAATCACTTGCACATTTCACGATGAGTCAGGTCTTGGCTTTCGATGAGAGTGGCTTTGTTCCTGCAGGGGATCTTCTTCCCCCCTTTGCGCATCCTCAATTGCGATTGAATGCTCCATTTCGCATCCGCGATATTGAAGCTTCTTCTAGTTTCCTAAGCTATCTAGTGGCCGCAGTAGCTTCGCCTCCGCCAAAATGAATGTCCACGACGGTGGACCAGCGAACATCACCGTCGTGGTCCATCACGAGTTTCAGATCACAGATGGGGTCGGCCCCCCAAAAGATCCCAATCCCGCAGTTGGCAGCGGCGTCAATTCGATGGTGGCTGTCTTCCCACTCTTGAGTCTGGTATCCAAAGTCCCATTGGTCTGCCCTTTGTTGCCTACCTCAACTGTGTACGATGATGGGGGCCATGAGTTGTTTCGCGCGGCGCGCATTTGTCTGGAAGCTTGATGTACTCCGTTGTGTGTTTTTCCAGTTTCTGGTTTGCTGTAGTCTCGTCTGCGAATATGGGTTGTTGAAAAATGTTTTCGAACCTATTTAAATGTTTGTTTTCCCATATTTGAGGCCATCTTGATCTTCGCTATCATCATCTACACCTGCCTCTACACTCAAGATACCCATCACAGCCAACCATCGCCAACTCAAACAACACTGGTTCAAGCAGAGACAGACCAACACCAACACCAACAACTCGCGGACCGACTCTCCAATAACCACAAACCAACAACAATAATTAAAATGTCTTCGCCTGCCAGTGCCCAGTAAGAAGCCTTTCCATCACTTTTCACGATGAGTTGGCCGCTAACAATGGCCGCTCTCACAGGTTCACCAGCTTCAGTGGTTCCGGTTCCGCTTACACAGGCGGCCAGGCCACATCCACTGACAGCGCCATGCTCAACCAGTGGGCCGCCACACCAGATCGAGCTGAGCGCTTCTTGGCCACAGGGGAGAGGACGAGGAGGAACGCGATGGATCAGGCTGACAAGATTGTGGCTTTCGAGAGGGCCTTTACGGGAACGAGATCCTAGAGCAAGGATTTGATTGTGGCTGCGAATTATCTACCCATGGAAGCACGGCGTTTTGGTGTTGGGATTGGCTGGGCCTTCATTTGAGACATGTACAACATATGGATATGGGCTGGGCATCGTTTACCTCAGCATTTTCCCTCAACTACTTGCAGTATACGGAATACCTGAATTACAAATGAATTCTACAAAGTCATCAGACGAGCTGCAGCGCTACCAAGTACCATTGTGATCTTCATGTACTCCGCAGGCTGGGTATTGGTTGGTTCAGCTGTGGCTTGCGCTGTGAGACGTGAAACGTGAGCAAACAGCTCAGCTCCTCAACCTGACCGCATCCTCGACTTTTTCCATCTTACATTTACTCCTTCTTTGGCCATTTTCATCAAAAACTGATCTCTTTTTCATCGTTTCTAAGAGAATCCATCATCAACCCTTGGACTGGCAGGCACGATCAGTTGATTGCCGTTCTTGATAACCTCCATCGCGGACCCTGCGCCGCACGGACCCGGCTGTTGCCTGCCAATCTTCTTGGCAGCTGAAGCTGAGGAGAACATCTGGTATTCATTTCTAGATCTCTTCATCATCTTCTAGAAAGAGACATTCGTTGTGCTGTCATCATCTTCACCGATAGCTTCTGGTAGACTGGACTTGTCTTGTCCGCCAGCTTTCATCGCATCAGCGAGCTTCCTACACATCCGGCATGGCTTCTCACGATGCTCTATCGTCGAGCGACGACAACGACGTCGTGGTTGTTGGTCGTGATGATGTCAGTAACTACAATCCCGACAACATTCTCCCCGAATCTGAAGACACCATTGCCAAGATCAGACAGTGGCTGCGACCTACCGAGTACAACCTCGATGGCAGCGAGTATCGCAAGCATCTCGCCTCGCACCTCGCAAACACTGGGGAGTGGTTACCACGCCTAGACGGATATAAAACCTGGCATGATAATCCAGATCATGGTCTCTTGTGGATTAGGGGTGTTCCAGGTTCTGGAAAGTCTGTCATCGCTGCTACATTGGCACACAGGCTTTCCCAGGAAGATGTTCCGGTGCTCTACTTCTTCTTTCGTCAGATCATTGATGCCAATCACCGGCCCATCAATCTGCTCAGAGATTGGCTCGACCAAATTCTCCTCTACAGCCCTCCACTGCAAGCAATCCTCAAGGAATACATCGACACCGATCGATCTCTGGACAGTGTTTCAATGGATGAGCTATGGCGCCATCTTCGTATGGCCCTGGCTTCGATACCACTGACCTATTGTGTCGTTGACGCATTGGATGAGATGGACCAGTACAACGACGGCTTTGTCCGTTCTCTGGCCGATCTTGGCCATTGGCGCCCGTCTAGTGTCAAGGTACTCATGACCAGCCGACCGGTTGTGAGTGTTGAGACCCCCATGAGGGGTATCGGCTACATTGATATTCGGATGGAAGAGGATCTCATTGATATTGACATTGCGGCTTATGTCAGGCATTGCCTAGACGGCACTTCCATCTCGGAGGATGACCGACAACAGATCAAGCAGGCTGTTCCGGGCCGGGCAAATGGTCTGTTTCTCTACGCAAAGCTGGCTATGAAGGCGTTCCTGGAACCAAACGTCAATGTCTCTGCCGCTCTGGAGATGCTACCACTCGACATGGAGGCCATGTATGTCAATCTTCTCCAAGAACACGCTAGGAGGTCTGGTATCTCCGAAACGACCCAGGTGCTCATTCTACGATGGGTGACGCACGCGACACGCCCCCTTAGACTCCTGGAGCTTGCCGACATGCTCAAGTATGTGCTGGGTGGACAATCGACTGGCCTCAAAGATAACAAGGATCTTGTTCGGGCTGCCTGTGGACCCTTGTTGGAGATTCTCCCTGATGAGACTGTCAGCGTCGTTCATCACTCCCTGACTGAGTTTCTCACGGGAACCAAGAGACCAGTGCACTCTGCTTATCCTGTTTTGGACTCAATCTCCTCCCACAGCCAACTTGCCGAGGTCTGCCTCAAGTATCTCCAATCTGGATGCTTACAATACAAAAGTCCAGATTCGAAACGCTTTAACCAAAACCTCATGAACTTGAACTTTCCCTTCGCAGCATATGCCGTCGATAATTGGCACGTTCATGTCACCAGATCTGAATGGAATGGCCTTCAAGGGAACCCGATATCCCAGCAGCTGGAGTCTTTCCTATCTGATGTCTCTATAAGGAACACCTGGTTGAGGATGTGCCTGGAAGGATCTCAGGGGATAATCGATGATGAGTACCTTGGCTCATTCTCAGATTTCCATATGGCTGCGATATGTGGTCTTGGCTCCTACATCACGACTTTGATCGACCAGAAGGGTCAAGACGAGATCGACAAGGGAGACTTGGAGAAGCGAACGCCGTTGTGGTGGGCTGCTGACCGAGGACATGCCGGGGCTGTTCGAGTATTGCTCCAAGCTGGGGCAGCACCCAATCAACCTGACCGAGGAGGTCAGAAGCCACTTCACAATGCTGCCATGTTCGACCGTTTTGAGGTAGTTCAACTGCTCCTCAAGGAAGGAGTTAATCCATTGACACCGAAGCACTGGGACGACACGTATTCTGAAACGGGGTCACATCCTCCGCTTCTGTCACCCGTGGAAATTGCCTGTTCTCATGGCCATCTGCGGAGCGTGGAAGCATTCCTCCCTGTCATCAATGCAGACACAAAGCAACTTGCTCTGTCCTGGGCAGCTGGGGGTGCCCAAACTCATGTCCTCAAGCGACTTCTCCAGGAGCCTGGCATTGACCCCAATGCCAGGCATTTGGACGAAACGCCCCTATCAGCTGCAGCTTCTATGGGAAATATAGATGCGATGGAGGTTCTTATCGATGCTGGCGCTGATGCTTCGATCACATCCAAGGCTCGCGCTTGGGATGAGCCTATGATCGGTGACGTGGAGTTGTGGCGGGCGCCGCTTGCCAGCTTTTGCTGCAGAAAAGATCCTGACTCTACTGCAGCTCTACGGTTCTATCAACGCCATGGTCGGCTTCGGCCTAGAAAAAGGGTCGCCAAGACCAACAACATGGATGACTTTCGACGAGGTCTGTCACTCTTGGTTAGAGCTGGGGCCGACGTGAACGAGAGGGACTCGCTTGGACGTACCGCCATTCACGTCACGAAAGATCCTGAGGCAGTTAGGGTTCTACTTGACGCTGGTGCCGATCCAAATGCGGAAACTCTATTTGGTGAAACCGTCCTTCATTCTTTACCGAGAGAAGCCGACGAGAATTATCTAAAACTTCTGGTCGAAGATGGAGGTGCTGACATCAACAAGAGAGAACTTCGAAGGGGGCAGACACCCCTGATGTGTGCTATTGTACGAGACTTGGATATTGCTCTCCGCATTCTGGATTACAGCCCAAACCTCAACGTCGTTGATAATGCAGGAAATGGACCTCTTCACTATGCCGTATCCCGGTATGGCAAACCCTTATTTACCCAGCCCTTTGTTGAAACCGAGGAGTCAAAAAAGAGTAGTCGGCTACATACCTTGTTGTCGGCATTACTGGAGGCTGGTGCCGACCCAAGGTTGGCCAACGAAGACGGAGAGACACCCTTGCATCTGTTTGATGTGAGGTCCCTGTTACACCACCCAGAGTTGCTTGATCTCCTGGTCAAGTTTGGCGCGAACATTGAGGATCGAGACTCTATGGGCTGTACTCCGCTGTTTCGCCAGATAGGCAGAGCAGTGGACTTCATGGAACAACACCGCCTCATCGAGTTCTTCAGGAAAGCCTCTGCGAATCTCCACGCCCGCGATAACAGGGGCCGTACCCTCCTCCATGAGGCCATTCGAAGCGGTGACCGGCTCAACCGTGGGCAATGCAGCGACACCTTGCCGTTTCAAGAACTTGTTGATGCGGGTGTATCGCCTTTTACTGTGGATTTCCAAGGAAACACGCTGTGCCATGAGCTGGTTAGGGGCCCGGAACTCCGCCACAACGTGGATCTTGCGGCTGGATTCTGGCCACTTCTTGAAAAACTTGGGTTGGACATTGACCAGCCCGACTTTGAGGGGAGAACTCCCCTGCACCTCGCATGCATGCTGAACTTTCCCAGTGAGCACGGAGAACGGGACTCACATGTGGCTCGGTGCTTCGAATGGCTTCTGAACCACTCAGCGAACCCCAACGCTCAAGATAGACAGGGGGTGCGACCCATCCACCTTGCTGCTTCTACGAGAGACTATGTTGTGGATCGGTTGATACGGGCTGGCGCGGACCCCTTTGCCTCGACTAACCAAGGCCTCAATGCTTTGTCAATTGCCTCACGCTGTAGAATGAGTAACATACTCGGGTTAGTCCTAGAGCACATGAAGGGTTCGGATCCTGAAGCCATGCTAAAGGCGGTAAACGCCAAGGACATATGCCAACTCACGCCTCTTCACTACGCGAGTCGCTCTGGGCGAATTGAATCGGTATCGCTGCTGCTCGAGGCCAGGGCCGATGTCAACCCAACATTTGATGGATCTTTGCAGTCAGAGGATGAGGAGCCTTGGTACCCTCCAGTGCTCCAGTGTGTCTTCTTCAAACGAGAGAACGCCCTTTGGAGGCAAGACGATCCGCCGAGAATTTCTCAAGGATATTCATCTTCAAACCCGTTGTCCACAAGGAGTCGATACGATGACGACGTTCTTGACAGGTCAGTTGCTGTAGCTTTTACGATTGAAGACACCAACCGCCCGCGGACAAGACGGCGCTATTGGGACCCTCATTCGGATATATTCGATCCAGTGCTTGGTACTGTCCGGTACGATGAAATTGTCAAGACCTTGCTGGCAGCCGGCGCCAAGATGTACGACAACAGCCACTGGGATCACTCGGCGTTGTACAGTGCCATGCGGTTTGCGGCACGCGAATGGGATGACTACGTTGTCAACCTCCTTTGGACTTGCCACGAAGAAATTGGGGGCCCAGAACTGCCGAAACCCATCAAAGTTGCAGTCAACATGAGCAGGACTCGGCGTCAAATGGACACGAAACTACTCGGCGAGGCAATCCTGCCATGCTCCAAGGATGTGACGTGGGAGACGATTGAGGAACTGCTCGGTGACCGTGAATACTCACTGATTCTCAAAATTCACGAGGCTGGTGCTGATTTCTTGTCGGCCAACCCCCCCGGAGAGTCCATTCTGCAGGAATTTGTTACACTTGGATTTGCCCAGCTTGTTGACGGTTGCTGTTCATCTAAGGAAGCATTGCGGTTCGACGATCCCGAGTGGCGCAAAGAACAAGAGAACCGTCCATCAGCCAACTCATTTGAGCCCTTGGCGCTCAGGGCTTGTCTGAGTGTCACTCCCAATATGGATGTGCTAAAGGTCTTGGTTGAGAAGAAGGGCGTCGACGTCAACGCGCCCAGCACCAATAACCGCATCGGAATGCGGGCCCTTCATGCTGTTGCCGAGGGTCACTGGGGTAGTTCCTGGTGGCAAGTTGCCCAAGCAATGCCATATCTGGTGTCCAAGGGGGCCGACCTGGAAGCCCGCGACTGCAAAGGCAACACACCGCTTCACTGTGCCCTTGCAAAGGAAAATCCATTCAATGTAACTGCGGCAAAGACTCTGATTGAGCTCGGCGCCGATGTCAACGCGGTTGATTCGGCGGGCTTAGGATGCCTTGAGAAAGCGGCTCATAACCAAGAGCTTGTTCGCCTCTTGGTTAAACATGGCGTGGAAGTCGGTCCGACTGCCATCACATCTGCAGCTTGGAATAAGGACCTGGGTGTTCTGAAGGCACTTCTATCTTCCGAAAAGACACCTGCCCTCGTCAAGTGCTGGAACTTGAGCTTGAACGATATAAGAGGATTGGACCAGAGCTCTCCTAAGGCTCGGATAGCTCGCCGGGGACATCCCTTGTATGTCGCGGGCAGGATACTGCCAGCAAAGTGGGGTTCTGAAGACACGGATGGCGAAACACATGCTAGGAAGATGATGGAAGCTCTCCTGGAAGCTGGTGTGAGCCCTTATGACACGTTCCTGATTCAGAATGATTTCAGAGACGAGCGTAAGAGGCCCTCGTTACCGACAAATATGGCGAGTAGGAGATGGAGAACAGAGGACAAGGAGTCTGAGATGATGCCATTTTTCGAGGAGAGTGAAGATGGACTTGTGCTGAGTCGTGTGGCTGATAGACTGGTTTTCCACCAGCTACTAGCCGATCATGGCGTCTATGAGCCTATTCTCAACCTGCCAGGCCTTGACCTGGAGCGTCGAAATGCATCTGGCTTAACCCCCCTGTTGGCTGCTTGTCGGGGAGGGGCGCTCGCGTCGTCCATCCATTACAAGCCAGTTGTGAGGGAGCTGTTGGATAGAGGAGCGGACCCAACTGTCCTAGATGACTACGGTCGGAACTGCCTACATCATTGCTTTAACCGCACCAATGGTGCAGTGATGATGAAGATGTTGCAAGAGCTTAGCGATGTTGTCCCGGCACTCATCAACCAACCCGACAATTACGGTTACCGCCCAATGCATTATCGCTTGGCGGCACTCGTGCAGGGAACCTTTGGACCGCAAACTGACGAATGGCTGGATTACCTCATCGCGCAGGGGATGGACGTAACAGCCACAGATGGTGATGGGAACAGTGCTCTTCATTTCCTCGCCTCTGGTCTGTTATCTTGTTCGAACCAGCACGGGAATAGTCGACTCCTCTTCAAGCGGTTTCTGGACTTTGGGCTGGATGTAAATGCTCGCAACAAGGCGGGACAGACACCCGCGTTTTCCCTCCAATCTCCGGGCTTTTTCTTCGGGCAAGAGAATGAAGTGTTGGAGATGCTGGACGAGATGGGAGTTGACTGGCAGGTGAGGGATGACAAGGGTAGAACGGTACTGCACGAGGTAGCAGAAGAATGTGAGGGCATCTTCAAGGGCATCATGGACAGGGGTGTTGATCCGCTGCTGGAGGATGCTGATGGGCGGACCAGTCTGGATCTGGCAGCGGCGTATGGTAACGTTGGAGTGATGCGCCTATTTGACAAGAAGAAAGAAGGGGATTGAAAGGTAGTTGTTGAAGATGGGGATTGATCTCTTGCTGGTTGGGTGGATGTAGCTCTGGTTATGGATATTCAAGTTCTGGTAGGTTTTGGAGATGAATGAACAGACTGTAACTCACATACAACTTCTCAAGAGGTTTAATGGCACATGGAGAGCATCTCATGTCTGACAATGTTTTAACACGGGACCATGGGCATTATCATTCTGATAATTGCATGCGCCTGACGTCAAGGTACGAAAGGACCCGCAGTTAGTACGTACCCATTCCCATTGTCAAGGTCTTTTTCTAAATCGACAACAACTATCACCACCTCATCGACTCATCCTCATTTCATAATGGCTTCGTTCCCTCGAGGCATCTCGACAGTGCAGAGACAGCCCTGGATACAAGTCTTGTCCGACCTGCACCTCGAGTTCGGGCAGCAGTATTCATCGTACAGTTTCCCAGCGACAGCGCCTTACATGCTCCTTGGGGGAGATGTAGGGCGGTTGATGGACTACGATGAATACCTGGGATTCATGAAGCAACAGGTTTCCCGGTTTGAGAAGGTGTTTTTGGTACTCGGCAACCATGAATTTTATGGTCTGGACTACGAAGCCGGGATTGACACGGCTAGACGACTCGTGTCTGAGGCTTCTCTGGCAGGCAGGGTTGTTCTGCTACATAGAACCAGATGGGATGACCCCAATTCTGAGTTTACGATACTTGGTTGCACGCTATGGTCTGCGATTCCTCAACAGGCATATGATATTGTGCAATCCAAGGTCAAGGATTTTGAAAACATCAAAGGGTGGAGTGTCGAGAAGCACAACATGCTTCACGCAGAAGAATACCTCTGGCTCCGGGAACAAGTCGCACAAGCAAGCACAAGACAGATACTGGTGGCAACACACCACGCGCCACAGGCCGAGGGTACGTCTAGGCCGCAGCACGTCGGGAACCCGTGGACGTGCGCGTTTGCGACCGACTTGATGGATCAAACGTGGGACGGTGTTAGGATCTGGGTTTTTGGGCATACGCATTACTCGACCGAGGTTGTACTTGGGAGTGGGATTAGGTTGTTGGCGAACCAGAGGGGGTATGTTATGCCGGAGAGTGAGGGATCAAGGGGGAAGAGTAGTGACGGACATGTTTTCGATGATGGGTTGGTTATTTTGACTTCTTGGGAGGTTGAGAGGAGTAAGTGATGGATATGGTGACTCCGAAGTTGAGGTTTGATGCGGGATATCGCGGCTATGAAGTTGAGATGTGCAGTGCATGATAATGACGACAACTGAGCAACGGCTTCTGTTTGGCCAATGGCTCACAGCCCAGATCTAGCAGCTGTCGGTCGATATGATCTGAGATGAGCCGGGGGGTCCAAAAGTGTGGGTTGCATTTGATCAGGGCCACGAGGCGTCCCGAGCTTGGCTGCTGTCGGGCAAGGCAAAAGGAACGAGGCTCGATAGAGCGAGCAGGGCAGTTATATGCGGTAATTGAGTCAAGCTGAGGGTTAGATCATCAGTATCAGCTTCTTCTATCCAAGCATTGAGCCAATTGACCCGCTGTTGAAGGTTAGGTGCGTGATAAAAACATCAAATCGCTAGCTCGGCCATAAAGCCCGAGAGCCCGGGGGTAAGGGGATTTTTGCTCATCAGACACCAACCATTGGCCAAGCCGGCAATTAAGAAACAACCAGTACAAAAACAAGCACGCAAAGAAGAAAAGAAAAGACGGGCTTGGCCTGTTCGCAACCCGTTTTAGAGAAGAAAATCTTCCCTTCCAGCCAATACCGCCACGTTGACGAGAGACGGTTGGTGAGTGGTGGGGCATGCCGAGGAAATCCCGGACAGAGTGAAAATGCAAGATCTGGCATTTGTTGGTTTTTGATGAGTGAGATTTGGGATTTGACTTGTTGCAAGGAATGGAAAGTTGCTGATAGTGGGACAGGCTTTTTTTTTTTTACTGTGTCAGGATAATGTCAAATTATAGATTAACGTGTTTATACTCGAGATGACTTGTAGGTATAGAGAGTCTCGTTCAAAGAGACCTCTATCTATTTATCTATCGCAGCAGACATCTCTCCCCGAGATACGTCACTCTGCTTGCTTCTTTGGCGGCTAACAAGGTCCATCCATCACTACCCCGGGCTTCCCATCGGAGGAGCACCCGTAGGCCCAGTGGATAAAACCATCCGCCCACTGTAAATGGATCCCGTACAGTACAGTAGACGTCCTGTAAAACCTGTAACACACGGGCCTGTTTTAAGCCCGGCTTTTACGTACTGTCCCCCCGGCTTCTCTCCCCTTGGCCCGGTCCGTGCGGTGGTTCGGCGCCGATTATCCGAGTCTTTCCGACCAAGTAGCGGGCAGCGGGCAGGAGGCATTATTTTTCCCCGGGGGGGGGGAAAACAAAAAAAAAAAGATCTCAAGGCTTGACTTTTTTTTCCCTCCCTCCTCCTTCTCACCTCAAGCTTCCAAACCCTCCTTCACCCAGACCCCGTCCTTAACAGCACGGGCTTCTTCAATCTCCCCTCAGTCCTTTGTTTGTCTGAATCCCCATACATACCATTCACAATGGCTTCCGGCGCTGCTTCCACCGGCTCGACCAAGGTCGACGCCGTCGTCCAGACCATCAAGGCTGAGGAGCCTCAGAAGCTCACCGGCCTCGCTCTCTACTCGCGATTCGCCCTTGCCGGTGCTGCCTGCTGCTCCATCACCCACGGTGGTCTTACTCCCGTCGATGTGTACGTTCTTATCGCAACCCTCTCGCTGCCAATTGCGCCTTTTGCTGGCTGCTACGAGCGGTTATCCCGGAGTCCTCAATTGACCCGAGGCTACCGCTCCTCCGTGTCGCAATTCCCGAGCCTCAATGGCAGCTCACTTCTACCGAAAAATCCAAGCTAATACTCCTCTCCTCACAGCGTCAAGACTCGTATCCAGCTCGACCCCGTCACCTACAACCGCGGTCTGATCGGCGGCTTCCGCCAGGTCGTCCAGAACGAGGGTGCTGGCGCTCTCCTCACCGGTGCCGGCCCCACCTTTGCCGGCTACTTCCTCCAGGGCGCCCTCAAGTTCGGAGGTTACGAGTTCTTCAAGCAGCAGTGGATCGACCAGCTCGGCTACGAGACTGCCTCCAGGAACCGCACTGCTGTCTACCTCGCCTCCTCCGCCACCGCCGAGTTCTTCGCCGATATCGCCCTCTGCCCCCTCGAGGCTACCCGTATCCGTCTCGTCTCTGAGCCTACCTACGCCAGCGGTCTCATCTCTGGTTTCGGCAAGATGCTCAAGAACGAGGGTGTCGGTGCTTTCTACGCTGGTTTCGGTCCCATCCTTTTCAAGCAGTAAGTCCTTTAATCGTATTCCCTTTGATATAACTCAAAACTCACATTTAACAGGATCCCTTACACCATGGCCAAGTTCGTCGTCTACGAGAAGGTTGCCGAGGCTGTCTACCGCCAGTTCCCCAAGAAGGACATGTCCGACGGCATGCAGACCGTTGTCAACCTGGGCTCTGGTCTGACCGCCGGTTTCGCCGCCGCCATTGTCTCTCAGCCCGCCGACACTATGCTCTCCAAGATCAACAAGACCAAGGGTCTCCCCGGTGAGGGCACTGTCTCTCGTCTCATCAAGATCGGTAAGGAGCTCGGTCTCCGTGGCTCTTACACCGGTATCGGTGCTCGTCTCTTCATGGTCGGTACTCTCACCGCCGGTCAGTTCGCCATCTACGGTGACCTGAAGAAGGTATGTAAAACTCTGTCCTCGAGTGTCTATGTCATGTCACTAACAACTAAACTAGGCCCTCGGTGCCGTCGGTGGTGTCGAGATCGCTGCTTAAACGATCCGCAATGTCGAAATGAAAAGGGGAAGCGAGGGAAAGTGTACGAGCGTGTCTGGGAACCGTGGCCTGAGCAATGCCCAAGAGCTGGGCCTGCTTTGAAACGCTCGTTTCTTTTACATGGATACCTTCATCAATGGAAGTAAGGGGGCTGCAACAAGGCTTACTGCGGTCAGCAGGCTCCTCGAAGAAATGGGGAAGGGGAAACAAAAAGTGTGAAATCCTTTGGAAACAAAAAAGGGGGGTTACTCGTTTTTCGTCTCATGTGTGCTTATGATACCTCGAGCATAGAGTGGGTAGACGGGTGGTACCCTGCCGAAGGGTTGTATAATAGTCCTTTTTTTTTTACGCTTCAATCATAGACTGGGAGTTTTTGGACTCTTCATCTTACTTTTCTGTCTTGACATATTTGCACTGTGAAGCTGATAATGAGACTTGATGTCACTGAACTATTATGAGTGGCCACGGAACGTTCCTTAACAATCTTCCCTTGTCTCCTATGTATGGAGAGTAGGAGGTGAGTATCTTATAAAGGTATTTGGCTGGTTTACATACAGTATGGTAAGCCTGCTCAAGAGTTTCTAGATACAAATGCATCCTAGTCCTCGCCATACTACTTTGGGGATCATGAAGTCAATATATCCTCTCACCGAGTATCATTTCAACCATCCAGCCCGTCCATATTCCTCCAAGTTGTTCTCACCCATCCCTTAGCTCCAGCCTTCCCTACACTGCTTGGATATCCCCATGCTTCTAGTGGTAGAGAAAGACAACGACTAAATTGTCATTGTTTCCATCGTGCCTGCCAGCAAAATGTCCTTTGAGCTATAAACTTCTTTCGTGTCCATAGCGCCCGGAGAACGGGCCGCCAATCAGTCGCTGATCGTCGAATTGGGCAACCTGAGCGTCTTTTTGCGCATCCGTAACCAAAACATTCGGCGGTAAAAGTCTAACGGGGCCTCAGCATCAGTCAGCACCTCGTTTTCCGACACTGCTGTTGGTTTTTCTCTTCCTTTGTCAAGGAGGGGCCTTGTATCTATATATCTAGCCCTTGTTTGAAAGAAGAACTATATGGGACTTGACACTCCTCTTTCATTCATCTTTAAATGGGACGGACGAGCCGCGTTCAAGGGAACGTATTCCAGCCTGGATGATTCCGCTTGGGCGAATTTTGGGGCCCAGGTGTTCTTTCGATTATCCAGTCCGTCTGTGGTACCCCAAGTTGTTCTCGGCCATCCCTTTGCTTGGGTCTTCTCTGGGCTGCATATATACCCATCCATATGCTTCTTGAGGGTTGCTCGATATATAGTGAGCTGAAACCAGGGCAAAGAAAGATGACTGGTAGATCATTTTCCCCCCCATTGTCGTCTTCGCTCATTCGGTGAGAGTGTCACTCGTCTGGTTCCGGAACTCCCTTTGGGCTATATATATATATCGATGTCCATAGCTTTCTTTTGCACCTGGGAAACGCCCTTGGTTATTTAGAATGACCATGGGTATCTTCCACTTCTCCCACGTGTCCGCTACGAATATGGCAACGATAACAACGCTGGAAAGAATCCAGCCGCCGCTCTTCCTTCTCGTTGAGGGAATCTAATCCCGTGTTTTGAACCGGCTTCTCGCTTCGTTTAGCGAGAGGCGATGGGCATACATAATTCCTCTTCACATGAAGTCGAACGATGGCTGAGTTGAAAAAGTTGTGTCGTTGAGGTTTGGAAAGGCCGATCAAATCAGTTGGGTCTGTTGGAGAAGTGTGTACACTCGCTTGGAGGTCCTTGTCCGGGAGAATGCTAGGGTCGTGTGCCTTGCTCATGTATCCCTATGAAGCACAGTGTTTCATCCCGTTGTTGGTATATATCAATGATTCAAGTACAACGGACTAGGACGAGAGATAGCGCCTGTTGAAAGTGTCTGCTCGCAGCCGGGAGCAGTGTAGAAGTTTGCTTGCATTTCCAAACACACTCACAGAATTGCATGAGAGGAAACTCTGTTTTCCTTGTATATATATATTGTCTGGTGTAGAAGTGAAAAGATAATCGTGATGTGTGTGCGGGGGTGTTCGAGAAAACATAGAAGCCATGCGGACAGAGAAGAAAAGGCGAAATGCGGGAGCAGTCGCATTGTCGAGTGTTATACGCCCAACCAAAGGGAGTTGAAGCACAACTGCTCGGGACTTTGTGAGGAGTAACCAAGGGCTGATAATTTATGTATAATCGGCCGAGGCGATAGTTGTCAAGCCCGGAGCAGTAAAGGCAACCTGACATTCTGCAGGTACTGCTACACGAGCAACTCCCAGGCATGCCGACCGAGTCGCAAAGAGAAAGACTTGCTTAAAGTGGTTGCGTATATATATTCTGCCCACGGTCGACGAGTGATGAAGCTATCGTGTTCTTCATAATCGGGATTGTCGGTGTTCCATCCCGATCCTGGCCGATAAGAAGGGGGAGACATGTAAGGGATGAGAGTAACCTGGTCGATTGTTGGATTGATTTGGCGTAGTGATATACTGTGCCGTTTCAAAACATCGTTCTGATATATAGACCAAAGGAAAGATCCATGTAACATGGACTGAAATGAAACCCTTTAGCCACATAGTCTGGTATTCAACAAGACTGGATTGGTGAAGGATGAAGAATCGATACCGCCAGCAACAGCACTGGCATCTAATTTCTTCGTGAGAGACCGTATATATGTATCTGTCGTCTGGTTCAGCAGCGAAAATCTATCCTCCGAAAAAACCTGGTCGAGTATCGAATCCTAGGTAAATCGACTTGACGCAATGGTAGATTTCGCGGTTTCAGTGAGTTGTTCTGATATATAGATCCCAATAGATAATCCATGCATAGTGGATTGAGATGAGGCTCTGTTGCCAATTTTCTTGGGAACATAGCTTGCTCCTAGGAATGTGGTCTCGTATCCAATGGGGGTAGTATATAGCGAATATCCATCGATACTTCCGGAGCCGGGACTGCCAGGGCATTTCTCTAGGCCGATTGTATATATATGTCTATCGCCGAGCCTAACAGCGAAGGACTTCAACCGGATCCTTCTTTCCAACTGGCGGAAGTACTCAGCGCACCAGGCTTATGAGAGGTTCGCTGCAGAGAAGCGGAAAAGCACTTGGTCGATGGCATGAGGGGGGAAGAGTTCATGTTGCCTTATGATACGTCGGTATATAGAAGTTCGATGTATTTAGTCCCCAGAAACAGAAAGACAATCGTGCTAGTCTGTTCATTTGTCTGATATGTCGGACGGGAGAACGGGAGTAGCTGGTGGGCAAATGGTGGTGCATCGACGAGATCTCCTGACTTGGCCGTACGTTCAGACTCAGACAGCTCTTCCTGGAGGAGGGCGGCGACCAACCCACTTTTTGCGCGGGATTGTGGTCCCCGAAGACGTCTGCCCGGTTGGTGGTATATACTAGTAGACTGGTCAATGTCAGTTATGTTTTATGAAGCAAGGAATATCATCAGTTGAAGGGGCTGTGCTTACCTCGTAGGGGCTCACGTCCTGACCCGTAAAAAGGCAAAATGTTTGTATTGCCTCGAGAGAACAAAGAGAGAGGGCTGCATCTACCTGAAATTGGGTTAGGCGAGATGCGTTATATATATGTCTTGAATAACGAAGAGAGTAAAGGCTGGCTGAAATGGCGAGCGGGAGAATCCGTTCGGGTGAAGGTACTCTATCATGCTACCCACCAGTCACTTTGGCTGAGGAATCTATTCGGACAGCTCGTCCTGGAGGTTGGTACCAATCGACTCTAGGCGGGAATGGCAACATTCTCTCGCAGACGTTGTTGATCCTGAGTGAATTCCACCCAGCTGGCTGATGTCAGTTACGTGTTCTGAAGTCAGACATATCAATAGTAGAATGAGCTATGCTTACCAAGTCCATGTACAGCCTCTCGTGGGTCGATAGCCACGAATGCCCTCTTGATCAAAATGATTCTGTCATCAAGTCGTGTGCCACCGTGATGTTCGTCCATGCTCAGACGGTATATATAGATGCCTTGTATATAAAAGCCAGACGGTGAAGGCGATCTTGAAGAGAAACAACCAACACTTTGAGGATTTGCTCTGACTTGAACATCTCCTCTGGAGGCGGGCGGCCAACCCGCTCTTAGCGGGGATGGATGCTTGCTCCCGAAGACGTTTGTTGACTTGGCGTCAACCAGCCTAGGTAGTTGATGTCAGTTACTATTTTGAAGCCGGGCTAATCGTCAGTAGAAAGATGTATGCCTACCTCGTGTACCCTTTTCGACATGCTCAGGCGGTCGTCAACGAAATATCCAAGCCTGAGCGCCAAAGGAGAGAAACTAGGCTCGTTGTCTTCATAGGGCTTTGTTGAGACTTGTATATATATCTCTTGTGTAGAAAGAGGAGTGGAAAAGAATCCTGCGAGAGAGACCCTGGGCCTTAAAGAGAGAAGAAAAAAAAAACATTTTCCCTCTCTCCTTGGTTCATTATAACCATATGCTGCTCTCTTCTCGCACAGGGGGGCTCGGGTTAAATCACATCAGCCATCTCGAACCGAGACCACGACTTCGTTGAGGTCGTCCAAGTTGTAGACCGGCTGGGGGAAAGAGGACCATTTATAATGGTTCAAGATATGTTTGCGGACAGCCGTGTATAAAATCTTGCACGTACAAACACAAACGGATTCTCTATGGAGAGAAAGGCAAATACACACATTAAATAGATTGATCACAAAGACTGACAAGTTTGAAGCCATGTTTATCATGATTTCTATTCCTAACAAGCTACCTCTCAATCCTGCTTGTACAAAACTCCTTTTTTCCAATCAAGACGCCTCCAACTTTCTCCGCTTAAACTTGCCCCTAGCCTCAATCTTGCCCTCCACAGGTATCGCCCTCCACGCCGTAAGCAGGAACCCATCCGCTCCACCTCGTCCCATCATGAACGGGTGTGTGCGTCCGGGAAGAACTTGCCACCTCCGCGCCCTACTGCTTTGAACCGTCACGCCTAGGAGTAGTGTTGGGTTCAGGGGGAACTCGGGTGTGCCCTCCCAGCGCTCGAGCTCGGAGACTGTCTTGCCTTCGATCTCGGGTGGTGGCGTTGATACCCATGCGGCACGGCGAGCTACGCTGAAGCAGTCGGCGAGTTGTGTTAGGGGCTCTACTGTGGGAGAGTAGATGGCGATGGGGGCGCCGCCTGCGAGCAAGGGTACGGCGTGGCGGACGACGGAGATGGGATCCATGGTACTGGCGACTGCGAGGCCGGAGAAGCCGCCCGCGCGTGTTGCGTCCACTACATGACGGATACGCGCCCACCTCCGTCGCTTGCGGTGGTAGTTACCCCGTCGATTCGTCTTCCACGATGCCATCTCCTCGGGTGTGGCCTCGGCAGGCCGGTTATTGTAAGCGTCGTCGTCTTCAGGTGCCAGAAGCTGTAACCACGAGATAGGCATGAGGTTGGTGGCAAGGGGGTGATAGGGGTAAGTTGGGTTGGGGTTGGTAGCGTCGTAGTTGAAGTACCGAAGGAGAGAGAGGTTAGGCTGGGTCTGGCCGTGGATGAGAGTGAGGGTGTTGGTGTTAACGTAGGGGACATCGAAGTCGCTTCGTCGAGGGTGTCGCTTCTTATGCGCCTTTGGCGAGGAGGGAGCTTCTGTAGCTTCCGATGTTGCTTGAGGCTGGTCTGGTTGAGCTTCTGTCGGATCGGCGCTGGCTTCTGCGGAATTTGGAGCAGAAGGATCGCTGGTATGTATCGGCAACTCTTCTGTGTTCTCCCCTTGAGGCTTCTGGTGAAGTATACCCATCCTCTCAGCCATGGATGCAACCAGCAGACCACCAGTATCATCCACGACCAACCACCTCCCACCCTGATTCCCAGTGGCATTTTCAGAAGACACACCGCCAAAGTGAACGTCGGCCCAGCATCCCACCAGCGCCATCATCTCCGCCCTCATCTCAAAGATCTTTGACGGGTCGCGGTCCTCCAGCAGCCACTGCGCAAGCATGGGGACGTCCAGAGGGAGGACAGTGAATCGCCGGATGTACTTTTTTGTCTTGAGGAGCTTGTACTTGGCGAGCGAGTACGCCGTCTTCTGGTCGATGGCAGTATGCGAGAGGAGCAGCTTCGCGATCAGCTCCTTGCCCGCCGAAGCACCCTTGCGCTTAAGCTCCTCAATCTCCTCAGCCGTAAGGGTCTGCCGCGCCGAGTCGTCAATGATCTCTCGGTTCGACCGCACCAAAACCTTGCCACTCTCGTCGACGAGCGTCAACTCCTCCCCGTCGGCGGCGGCGACTACGTCCTCGCCCTCTGTTGCTTCCGCGCTCGTGTCGGCCATGTTGTCAGCGTTGAGCTCCCTAGCAGGGACAACGCGCAGACGCGCAAAGTTCTCCCCTTCTCGCTTATCCTGAACCTCATACGTGAAGTGGAACGGCCGACCGATGACGAGGTTCGAGGGGAATGCGCCATACTTGCCGAGCGAGATGGTTCTGTCGCAAAAAGAGTTAGCGATTCGCAGCGCGCGAAAGAGTGAAGGGTTTGCTTACGTGTTGGGCACAACTTCCAAGATGCGAAAGGTCTCATTGGGAAGCCTTAGGGCGACCCATTGATTGGGCTGGACCGTTTCATCCGACATTTTGCGCTTTGTGAGGGCGGGAGGAATGGTTTGGCATCTCCAGCTTTTGGAAAAAACTAAGGCTTGGGGTTCACCGAGGTCACCGAGGTGAGCCCCGCCACGGCCCCCACTCGCCGATCCTCACCGAGCCCATGTGGCTGGACCCACCGGCGAGATGGAACGAACACTCTTCACGTGATAACCTCTGGGGTCTGATGATACATGGTCATACATTGATATACACTTATACATAGAGTTATACAGAGGTCTCATCCGTTTTATACCTCCCGCTTGTCATACCTCATCCATGCAAAACCAGCATGGCCTTCTCAATTGGCGATTCCGCCATCTCGTGGAGGACAGCCTACCGCAACCTGAGACATCCTTAACCAGTTCCGATATAGGTTCTCGAGTAGTAGTCATCACACTTGTGAAGATTTCAAGATCAATGCTCTAAGCTTGTCTCTCCGCAGGTGTGTCGGTAGAGGGCTTCTTGTCAGTTAGTCTCCCCAAACCAGAAATGAGGCCGCAAAGGCCAAACCACCCATACAGCATCAAGCTCAGAGTTCCAAAGATGAACATAGGGATTATAGTATAGGTTGTCAGATCTGTCAAAAGTCAGCTTGAGAGTCGATCAGATACAATCTAAGCAACCACTTACAGACATAGCCCCCTGAACGCTTGACCACACGGTAGAGCTCATTGCGCATGATCTTCGTGGCGTCTTCCTCCCACTTCCAAGGACCTACTAGGCGGAACTTGGTGTTAAAGTTGGACCCCATGGCCCAAGTGAAAAAGACTTTGAAGCCCTTCTTGAAAACGTACGTAGCAGTAGGCGCAGAACCCATGTCCAGCGCCAGCTGGTACGCGTAGCTTTCATGATCGACAGCTCGCTTGGTCTCGAAAAAGCTATAGCTACCGCGTGGGTGAAGCTGATAGTCAAGATCGTACGAAGGGAGGGAGTTGGGGCCAATCTGGCGAGGGATCTCCTTGGGGAACTGCTCTTGGAGAAGTCGGAGCACCCAAAACTGCGCTTGAAGCTCAGCTAGAGGAGGAATAGCACCTGCATATTGTTAAGCTGGGGCTTGAGCTGTGGAACTTTCTTTTACTCACCAATTGCTGGGCGCACGAAGCCGATGAAGCCCAAAGACACGTCGCCGTCTTTATAGACGCCGCGGACGTTGGTCTGCGCGACGCAGGGGTAGTCGTGGTCGAGAAAAGGAAACTCTCGCGTATAGCCCGTTGCAAACACCATGACGTCTGGCTTGAGTTGCTCATCTGGAAGGACCGAGTCGCTTTGAAGCTTCTTGTCAAGGACCACGAACCCATTCTTATCGATGCTCTTGGGCCAAGTGACGACATCAATCTTCTTGCCATCGTTGTCGCGAATGGGAACGTTTATGATGCGAGACCGCATACGGTTCAACCAAGAAGTCGATCGCTTCCCCACATTCATGTAGGGGAGCGCCTTGTCCGACTTACACAGGAGAACTAGCATTGTTAAAATACCGCTATTAGTGTTTCTCGATGACTTACTTGAGTCGACGTATTTGCGGGAGGTGCTCATTTGACCAACCCATTGATCCGGACCCTCCTCAGTTCCAGAGATGACCCAGTGCATCTTCTTAATCCATCTATCGTAGTATGTCCAGAGCAACGAGCTTCTCTGCAACTTGGGGTGGGCGTAGGCTGTGTCGAAAAGACTAGCCACAGATGTGTCAACCGGCTTATTGGGACGACCACTTGGATCTGCCTTTGAGTGGCCCATCACTTTAGGGATTGGAATGATCTGCGTTTCCTGTTAGAGTTGTTTTCTGGGACATAAAACGAGGTAGGAGCTTACCTTTGGTGCGCAAAAGAAACCGTCTCTGTGACAGAGCGTCACAGACTTCGCCTTCGAAGTGACAGCGAGGTACGCCAAGTCCATACCGGTTTCACCGGCGCCCATGATATATACGTTGGTGTTCTCACCAAACTGAGCCCGCGTCTTCAGTTGAGAAGAGTGGAGGACGGACAGAACACGCTCGACTCCCTTTATGTCAGGGATGACGGGGTTCACGTTGATTCCTGTGCAGACAGCAACGGCATCACACGTCCACTGTGTCAACTTTCCTGTGTCCTTGCAGTGAAGGCTCACGATGTGGCCAACCCCATCCGGGCCACGACGGATCTGATCGACTCGAGTGTGGAGCTCGATCATGCCCCGGAGCTCAAAAGTACTGGCATAATCTTTCAGATACTTAACGTAAACGCCCGGAGTCACAAAGTCGGGAGCGTCTTCCGGTAGGCGAAAATCAGAAAAGGCCGTTAGGTATTTGGAAGAGACAAGCTAAAAGCAAACATGGTCAGAGATGAAGTGACCTCGCTGCGCTAAGGGGACTGACCTCTGCGTCTTCATACACGCGGTAGGAAAATGTTCCGCCGATGTCCTTTTCGCTTTCGAAAAGACGGACTTCAATGGGCGCGATAGGGAAGAACTCATGGGCGTGAGAGAGGAACCTGAGGGTGGCGAGGCCCGCAGGGCCGCCGCCAACGACTGCGACCTTCATGTCGCTTTTCCAGTATGTCGGCAGTAGCAAGCCCCGATGTCAAGAATGTAGTAAGGGAGAATCAACGAAAGCACAGAGTCGCCGATGTGAACCACAATGAAGTCGCCGTGTGTGCGCGCGAAAGGAAGGTTGAAGTGGAAAGTCAAGGTGACTTGCGAAGATTGTTTTGAAATGGCGAGTGTGAATCACGAACGGAGTCATCAAGGTAAGCAAACTACGATCAGTGCTGGCAGCTGCCGACAGCTGTCAGACATATTTTGACCCTGGGTGTCTATATTTTGACCAAAAGCTGTATACACTGACGGCCTAGCTCGCTTCGGCCGTTGCCAGCTGGCGATACGAAGCCCTTTCTCGCGGTCACAAAGGCGAGGAGATCAAGTGGCATTAAATATCTAAAGGCCAGCACACGTAAAAGCCTCTGTTTCCGGGGCATCAAAGTGAAGTTGTTGTTTGTTCAGTAATGCTTGGTGTTTCCCTCGCCTAGTAGTTTGCGGAGAGTTTGCTAATAGTTTGCTCAGACTATGAAACAAAGCCGAGGACACAAAAAAGGCATCCCGGCCCTTTACAACCCCCAAACACAAAGACATGGTTTTCACGTGCAATCAATCCACTTTGATTGCTTTCATTGTAATGATGCAATCTTCTCCGTCTTGTTTACCCAACCTCTGCCAACCGGATTGCTCAGGTGTCCGCGGACGGGCTCGGGGCTGGGCAACCTGTAGATGAGTCTGGATCTGGAGATGAAACCTGAGAGGAGCATGGAGCTGAGGCCGCTGGCGAACCGACTCCCGCTTCTGAGACTGAAGGCACCTAAGTAGGTAGGTATTATCCAAGCCATTTGGTTTACGACAACAGACTCGAAGGGGACGACCTCATCAGACGAATAAAAGAACGCATCAAACACTGCAACGATATATGCGACTCCAAACGCCAACTAGAGAAGGAACTCAGTCTACTCCCAACATTCGTCCGCAACGTCGATATGAATCCAGACGGACTCTTCCCACAAGACCCATACATCGAAAAGGCACAAGATAAAAGCACCCGACGGTACCCCAAGTTCAGTACGCCCGAGGAACTCATCACAGGGGGTTCTAGCATAGCAGAGAACTAGGACAACGATGTCTAAGCCGGCAAGCTACGGGCTAACTAGGGGCACGCACTAGACAAATACAGGAGAGCCCTCTAGAAGACATACGCAGGAGATTTGTCTGCTATGAAGTCCACGACTCTCCCGGGGAAGCATGGGATAGCACGCCCTAGAAAGAATTTCACCGCGGACTCATGAGCGGCGTGGACATTAATGAAAGTGAGGTGCCTTCCCGTCACTGATCCCCGATGCCTTACCTAAGGCATCCCCGGCGCGTCAACCCCACATTCACCTTCTCAACACTAACACCACCTCCTTCTTCTCACTTCCATCAACACCAACCCCGATCGCAAGCTTCATGCATTGCCTTTGACCATCCAACTTTCGGACTTTTGCCATCTCTCTCGCCCACATGCAAAACTACAGGAACAGCCTTCACAAGATGCAAGCCTTAATCCATCGTCGCGCCGCGTACCCCCCGCTGGCCATCTCGATACTGACGGCACTTCCTTTGGCCTGAGTTACGCAAGCATCAATTGGGTTCTGCCGTGCGTAACCGAATGGAAATGGCTTCTCTCGTTGCTATGACTCTCATCATCACTTCTTGATCTCTTACGCGCTGATTGTTCAAGATATTGCGAATTCATTACGATGCATTTGGCAGACGAGTGTCTTCGGGCAGGCCGAGCCAACCATTTCAGCCTCCTTTATTGCCATCGGATCATCTAAACCTCGCCACGATGTTGTGCGGAAGCATTCATATGCTCAAGGTTAAACAAAAACTTGCTCATCAAGACCAGCCAACAAGCGTTACCGCCAGCTGGAGACTCTGCCCCTGATTTTCAGCCACCACTACTTCACATGCCTTCGGGCTTGTCCCGATTACCTGCAAGACCCTTGTGGTTTCAGTCCTGGCCAAAACTCAATTCAACTACGAGAAGCTTGTTCGTCGCTATCCAAGCGAAACCCCTCAAGGCACCATGCAAGTGAACGTCAACCAATATGCACCCCAGCCGAAGCAACGATTTTTCTCCTGCTTTCTTTGAAGCCCACATGTGAAGGCTGCATACAACTATCTGCACTGATTGTTTACATGCAGTATGTGGACTTCACCGGCAGCATGGCAACAATTGAACATCGACTTCGTCAAAGCCCTCACTCTTGTCCCTCTACCGTGGGAGGCCATGTTTTCTCACGTTCAATTTCTTCACAGAGGCAATACTGGCTTCAAACCAAGTCTTTGCGCTTCTACTTTGCGTGCTTATCTGTGTCAACTATTCATTGCCGCACGCCATCATTTCGTTTCTCTCAATATCCCCCCTTTCTCGGTATTAGAGTTCATATCTACTCATCATCCAAGGGACTCGTTGAGCCACTGCATAGCATCTATCCACAACTCCTCGTCGGCCGAGCCGGCAAGCTCACCATCACCGCCATGGCGCAACTCCTCACGGCCAACCTCCTCTTGCACGAGGCCGTCCCGATCTCATACCGACGACTGACCTTGTGATTTTGGACCTCTTGGGTTTAAAAAGGCCAAGTTGGTCTCTTGGAATCAATCATCCCAAACAGATCAAGTTCGCTATTCATTCGTTCCTCTCTCTTCTTCTCAGGATGAAGATGAGAACGTCCCTCTTTTGTGCCCTTCAGGGCCTCGGGGTCGTAGCCCACGAATCCCTTGCCTACTTCAAAGCTGATCACTCCAAGGGAGGCCACCGGTATCTCGATGGATGTGGAAAGGCTGGTAAGGGTAATTGGGTTCCCGACCCAGCGACCTTTGTCTTACCGCAGAACGATTTCAAACCCAGTGACCACTGGGGTCTCTGTGCTGACGGACACGACTGCGCTCCTCACGAGGCGACGGGCAAGGTCTACTTCGACTTTCAGGATGATGGACTAGTTTTCAACTTTGAGGCTATCGATCACTACAAGTACGAAGACGTCAGCATCTACGTCGAGCGAGCCCGCCCCCCGCATGCTCACTCGACCAAGTACAACAAGGACAGCGACCACTGCAAGGCCAAGAACAACTACAAGGAGGTCAAGTGCCACATTCCTTACTTCTCTCTCACCGACGGTGGTTCCTACGACAAGATGTGCCCCCTCAAGGGCGACGGTGGCTGGCGCTTCTACATCAGGATCAAGGCTACGGTTGTTCACGGCGATAAGCGATTTGAGCTCTACAACCGCGAGTCTAGCAACGGCGAAAAGTACTTTGCTCTCAGCTATACTTGTGCCAAGTGCAAGCAGTACGTCAACCCACTTCCTCTTGTCATTCACTGCTAACAACGAAAAGCTCCAAGTACGATCCCAAGATCGAGCTGATCAACGCTGCCAGCCGCCGCGATGATGGCTACGAGTACAAGCACAAGCACCATGAGAATAAGCACTATGACGGTCACCATGATGGGTATGCAGACATTTCAACTCTTACAAGCAATGAATGCTAACCTCTTTTCAGGCACCATGGCCACCACCACGGCCACCATCACAAGGAGCACCATGATCACAAGGAGCACCATCACCACAAGGAGCACCACGATCATAAGGAGCACCACGGCCACAAGCATGGACATTATCACAAGGAGCATCACGACCACAAGGAACATCATGACCACAAGCACGGCCACGACCACAAGGAGCATCACCTCCACAAGGAGCACCATGATCATAAGGAGCACCACGACCACAAGCACGGTCATGGACACAAGCACCATCATGAGGAGCATCACCACCACAAGGAGCATCATGATCACAAGCATGGTCACGGCCATCATCACGGTCACAAGCACAAGGAGATTCACCATGCCGAGCATCATCATGAGCATCACCACAAGCACCACCATGATCATGGCCACCGCCATTCTCATGGCCACAAGCACGGTCACGGTCATCACCACGGTCATCATCATCATGAGCACCATGGACATGTTCACGATCATAAGGAGCACCACGGCCATCACCACCATCACAAGGAGCACCATGGTCATCATCACGGACATCATCATGGTCATCACCATGGCCACAAGCATGGTCATTATCATAAGGAGCATCACGGTCACCATCACGGTCACGGTCACGATCATGGTCATCACCACGGTCATAAGCATGGTCATCATCACGGTCATCATCATGGCCATCATCACGGCCATAAGCACGGCCACGATCATCACAACAAGCATCATCACGGCCACCACCATGGCCACAAGCATGGACATCATCACGGTCATCATCATGATAACAAGCATGGTCATCACCACGGCCACCACGGCTACCACCACCATGGGGGCCTTCACCAACGTGATACCGGCTTTTCTCATAACTATGGTCTGAAGAACTTCTTCGATGGTCACAACCACGGTCATAACCACGGACATCACGATGGACATCACCACGGACATCACGGCCACCACTTTGGACATCATAACGGCCATCATCACGGTCACCACGAGCATCACTTTGGTCATCATCATGGTCATCACTTTGGTCACCACCACGGACACCACCATGATGGACATAACTCTGGCGATCTCAAGCACTTCTTTGATGGACATAACAACGGTCATGGCCACCACCACGGTCATCATCACGGCCACCACCATGGTCACGGACATCATCATGGTCATCATCACGGTCACGATCATCACAACAGCCATCTGCACGGCCACCACCACGGCCACCACCACGGTCATCATCACGGTCATCATCACGGCCATGAGCATAACCACGGCCATCTGCACGGCCACGGCCACGAGCATCACCACGGTCATCACCATGGACATCACCATGGCCATCATCACGGCCATCATCACGGTCACGATCATCACAACAGCCATCTGCACGGCCACCACCACGGCCACCACCACGGTCATCATCACGGACATCATCACGGTCACGAGCATCACCACGGTCATCTTAACAGCCATCATCACGGCCACCATCACGGTCACCACCATGGTCACCACCACGGCCACCACCATGGTCACCACCACGGCCACCATCATGGTCACAAGCATCATGCCCGCGGTCTGGATGGTCACAAGCATAAGCACCACGGCCATCACAACCACGATGAGCACCACAAGCATCGCCATAACGAGCTCCACGGCCACCGCCACGGTCACGGACATCGTCACGGCCATCATCACAATGAGCTCCACGGTCATCGCCACGGACACCACCATGGCCATCACCACAACGAGCATCACAGGCACGGCCACGGACATCATCACGGTCATTACCACGATGAGCTCCATAGGCACCGCCATGGACATCACCACGGCCATCATCACGAGGAGCATCACAGGCATCACAACCACCATAACCACCGTCACGGCCATCATCACGGACATCATCACGAGCATGATCATGACCACCATCACAGGCACCGCCATACTCACTCCGAGTATCATCACCACGGCCACCACCATGGTCATCACCACGGTCACCACCACGGTCATCACCACGGTCACCACCACGGTCATCATCATGGTCACCACCATGGTCATCATCACGGCCATCATCACGGACATCATCACGGTCATCACGGCCATCATCATCATGGTGATCACTTCTATCACCATGGCCACCACGGTTACAAGCGATCCGATGTTTCGCATCACCATAAGAAGCCCCACTACGATGTCGTGTATAACGAGCGTGTTGAGAACGTCAAGGCTACTGCTAGCAAGGTGACCCTGGATAAGCTCTTCAAGGGTGACAGCAAGCATCATCACGGCCACCATGACCACCATGATAAGCATCACGGCCACGTCCACCATGCTCATCACGGTAAGCATCACGATCATCATGGCAAGCACCACGAGCATCACGGCAAGCATCACGGTCAGCACCATGAGCATGGCAAGCACCACGAGCATGGAAAGCACCACGAGCACCATAGCAAGCATCACCACCATAACAAGCATCACGGTCACCACCACCACGATACCACCAAGATCGAGAACCTCGACAACGCTGCTAGCCGCCTGCTGAAGCTTTTCCGTGGAGAGCACAACAAGCACCACCACGGCCACCACGGCCACCACAATCACCACAAGCATCACGGCCATCACGGCCATCACGCTCACCACAACAAGCACCACAACAAGCATCACAACAAGCATCACGATCACCATGACCATAAGCACCACGGCCACCACATTGAGCATGCTCACCTCGCTGATCTTGCTAACCACCATCACGGTCATCACGATCATCATGGAAAGCATCACGGGCATCACAACCATCATGGTGTTCATCACGGTCACCACGATCATCACGATCATCACAAGCACCATAACCACCACGCTCATCACTATGGTCACCACGATCATCATGGCAAGCATCACGAGCATCACGGTCATCACGAGCATCACGAGCATCACGGCCACCACGGTTATCATCACGGACATCATCACGGCCATCACGAGCACGGACATCACGAGCACGGACATCACGAGCACGGCTATCACGGTCATCATTATGGTCACCACAGCAAGCGCAACACTCTTCGCAACGCTCTCACGGCTAACGCTAACTCGCTTGCTGGCGTCACCAGCATCAACGACCCCAAGCTTGATCGTTATGTCCAGAGGGCTGAGGAGACCGTCGGCCAGACCATCAGGAAGGCTGTCAATGAGCTTGACGATCCTAGCGATGCCCGAGTTGACAAGTACGTTGAGAAGGCTGAGGCTGCTGTCGGTAACAGCATCCGAAAGGCTGTTGTTGATATCTTCAGTGACCCCAGGAAGGTCAAGGCTGCTCTGACCGCTGCCAACGCCAACGCGGTTGCCGATCCCGACGTTGTTGACCTCGGTGGTGTTGCCACTGGAACCCGTCACCGCAACAGGAAGATCAAGACTGTCAAGATTGACAAGCGTGAGCCCAACAACTCCATCTACAGCGATGTCAAGGTCGAGAAGACTGTTGAGAAGGCTGTCGAGCAGGCCGCTGCCAAGATTGTTGAGAACCTGGATGGAACCCATGGCCACAAGTCGAAGTCTCACCACACTCATCATCACCCCAAGCGAAGTGTCAAGTTCTACAACGGCTACCAGCGCGAGTGCGAGGGTAAGCTCAAGAAGGCCTTTGCTGTTGACGACCGCTACTCTCATTCCCTGAAGAAGCTCTCGTACTCGCACCCCAACACTTGCAGCAAGCACGATGGTCACTACCTCCGCTACCAGTATGAGGACCTCAAGTCGTCCGTCTCTGGCAAGCTGATTGGCGGTCACCACCACCACAACCACCACAGCCACAACGACTACGAGAAGCACGATGGCCACTACAAGGTCGGCAAGTACTACATCGAGCTCGTCAAGAAGGACCACCACCATGAGATCGTCATCTCGCTCGATCTCAAGGAGAACCACGAGTACCACGCCACCAAGGCCGCCGTCTATGTCGGTTGTGACGGTGGAAGCGACTCGTATGACGGTCACAACATCTGCCACCACAAGAGCTATCCTTACCAGGCTGTCGAGGAGAAGGGACTCAACGAGTTCTCCTTTGCCATTAAGGACAAGTACCAGTGCCGCGACCACTACTACATTGCCATCTATGTCGAGCTTTGCGACAAGAAGGGCGACTGCCACTCGTGCAAGGGCCGATACAACTACTAAGCTTTATGTGAAAGAGCTTGGATACGCGTCATGTCCATCTTTGGATATTGATGCGCAAAAAAGTAAAAGTTTCGACGGACAGTCTAGGTGCCATTCCTTTGGAAGAGCGTCAATCGTACTGCGGATTCGACGGGGGATTAGGTACATTTCATCTTTTTAGATAGTCAATCCTTAGTAACCTTTCCCTCTACATCTGATTCAGACTTGCATTATTATGTGACAGATGTGTATAAACAGATGACTTACTGGATATCTCCACTGACCACTGCAAAGCTTATAGGTAGGCCTCAGAACTCGGAACTAATGTCACATTACAGTCACAATCAGCCAGTCAGATGTTTGTAAAGAATGTCATTATAGTCTATCGGGTATAATATCTATCAAGCAATGTCCCAGCCACCGCTTCATTGTCCATCAATCGAGGGACACCACCACATCCCGGCATTCTCATGTTTGTGCGTAAAAATCAGATCATCAATGCAAAGTCAAGACCTTCCTAATTCCAGTTGGGGGCGTTGGTGATAAAGGCCATGAGGATACCCGAGATGAGACCAGCAGTGGGCACGGTGATGAACCAACCCATGTAGATCCAGCCAACCATTCGCCAGTTGATGGATCGCCAGTCACCGTTGCAGAGACCAACACCGACGATGGCTCCAGTGATGCACTGAGTGGTAGAGACGGGCAGCTCTGTTGAAGTGGTTAGCAGGTGTGTCAAGTGAGGATATTCAGGGGAAAACATACTAAGACGAGTGGCCAGGATAATTGTGATGACAGAACCAAGCTCCATAGAGAAGCCACGGGCAGGAGACATGAGAGTGACACGGTTACCCAGGTTGCGCATAATGTTGTAGCCGTAAGTCCAGAGACCAATGACAATACCGGCACCACCAAAGGCGAGAATCCAGATAGGAACCTGGGCCTTCTTGCCGGGAACCTCGCCAGACTGCCAGATCTGGTAGATGGAGGCATAAGGACCAACAGCGTTGGCAACATCGTTGGCACCGTGGACGAAGGACGCAGAGGCAGCAGTCATGATCTGAAGGAACGTGTAGAGGAACTCGGTGCGGTTGTCGTAGTGAGCAGCACGAGCATGGATCTCCTCGACGTCTCCAGCGACAACAGACTTTTCGCTCTGAGAGCTGACAATGTCCTTATCAACACCGTGCAGGATGGCAAACTTGATTGCCCACCACATGAAAGCACCAGTGTACCAGGGAGCATCGGGCTTGGGGCCGATAAGAGACTTGTGCTGGAAGGTGTTGGTAGGCTGGGAGATTTCCTCAGAAGCGTTGTCGGTGGCAACCTTCTTCTCGTGGTTGGCCTCAAGGTCCTCATTGACCTCAGAAGCACGCTGGGCACGGCGAGCCTCGAGCTCTTCACGGGTAAGATGTCCCTCGTAGAAGTTGCGGACAACTCCCTGGAAGTTCTCAGGAGCAGGGGGAACGGGGCCACGGCGGAGGAGGAAGGGGCCGAGGAAGATGTGGTAGGCCTTAAGCTGCCAATCCTCCTTGATGACGACGCGGTACAGCCAAGGGACCAGAGTAAGAGCCATAAGGAGACCCCAGGCAGCACCAGCGGCAACAATAACGCCGGGAATCTGGGCCTCGGTGAGGTTGACCTCGTAAGAGCCACCCTTCCAGATGAGAAGCATGACAATGAGGGAGGCAGTGAGCCAGAAGTAGAAGGGGACTAGGATGAGACCCTTCATGGCGGGGTTGTTGCGGAGGAGGACACCGTACTTGGTGAAGAGGAAGATGAGAGCGCCAAAGATACCGGAGAGCATGGGAGCGATGATCCAAGCGAGGAAGACCTATAGAGTTTGCATTAGCGACATTGCGGGGGAGGAGATGCCGGGGATTTACTAACCTGGACGACACCCTGCTGGATATCTACAGAGCCATTCTCCTTGTAGCCAATCCAGGTGATACCAGAGCCACCAAGGGCACCGACGCCCATACCCAGAACACCACCGAGGATAGAGTGAGTAGTAGAAACGGGGAAACCAAAGCGAGTAGCAAAAGTGAGGTAGCTAGCAGAGGCAATAACAGCGCAAACCATGCCCAGCATGAGAAGAGCCGGGCTCTCATCAAAGGCCTCGACATCAACGACCTTTGTCCGGATAGTATCAGCAACTCGACCACCGACGCCCAGGGCGCCGCTGAACTCCATGATACTAGCGCCAATCATGGCCTGGAAGTAGCTGATGGAACGGGACGAGACGGAAGAGGCCCAGGAGTTGGCCACATCGTTGGCACCAATGTTCCAGGCGTCTAGGAAGGCAAAGATTGTGCCTACCGCGAAGAGGTAGTCGTACTGAGCGAACACTGCCATGGTTGCGGTTGTGTTCTAAGAATGAAGATGGGGGAGGTTAAAAGAGGTAGAGAGGAGCTTGATAGAAGCCACCGGGGCGGTTTAAACCGTAGGTGGTATTTCTTTACTTTGCCAGAGAGAAGAGAGGAGGAGGGAAGTGTGTGAGTGAGTGACCTGGATAGAAGAGATTGAGAGGGAGGAAGAGGAGGAGAATATATACTATATTGTAAAGTGGGAGAGGCAAGGTGAAAAAACCCTTGAGAGTATTCTTCGGAAGCGAGAGAAAGCGTGGTAGTATCTGCCCACACGCCCCTCCATCCATCCATCTCCAGATCCTCGAGGGGAGGGGGAGGCGAGGCGCCGCCTTTCGAAAAGAGCAGAACCCTAGCTTCTTGGCATTTTTTCATCGTGGATCCCTCAAAACGCCAAGAGTGGGAACGACAGTGTCCAGTCGTGAGCAATTCCCCAAAGCAGACGCCTCGGTCGAGGAGGGCGTAGAGCGATGATCCAACCGTCGAGACGATGCTGACCACCCAGCCAAGCCCATCTGTCTCTTTTTTTCCGCACCATATCTCTTGGTATTTGGTGAAGAGATCCACCAATACCATTTTTCTAACCATCAACACCGAAAAGTCGATGGAAACGGGCTCTAACGCCTCCCCATTGTGAACGGATCTTGGAGTGGAATTAAGCTTAGGAGTAAAGCGTGAACCCACGCATTAACCTTGTTTCCATGCATAATTCCTCAAAACAATCCAACCTTGGAGCATCTGTATCAAACAGTCGCGGATAAATGAAAGTAGAAAAAAACACCGCAAGATACAAAGCACGCGACACAACTCCCAATCCGTCACCGGGAGATGCAGTCAGTGATGCAGATGGCGGTTCAAACGACCGGGGTCCGCCCTGCGTGTGCTAGAGGAAGCTGGTACGCCACTTGGACATGGATGAAGGTTCTTTGATGGCTGGTTAGCAGCGGGAACGTCAGCCTTTGCCTCTCCCCTCTTCTGAAAGCTAGCTTTTAGATTTACGAATTTTGCTTGTGATCCACTACTCGTAAGACCAAGGCCAAGAATTAAAACTGAACGTCGGTGGTCAATTCCTTGGTATCGGTGAAAAAAGAGGACAAGAAAATGCTAGATCCTCCCGCCGAGCCCTCGTGGGAGCTCTTCGCAACCTCATCGGCCAGCCAAATAAATCCCCACCTTTTTCTTGGCCGGTAGCACGCGCACGATTTCCCGACCGGGAGCAGCATCAAAAGAGAGATCTGGAGCAAAGAAGGAGGAAGCACGCGACTCGTGCCCTCTTTTGGCCAAGAGCTCTTAGACGAAACGCCAGTCGGATAGAAAGCGAACCAATAGGGAGTACACCATGCCATTGGATCTTTTTCTCGGTGGCCCTAATGGAGAAGAAAGTGGCAGGGGGACTCTTGTAACCATGGACAAAGGCCGAAAGAATCTTTTGTTGGTGGTGGAGAAGAGACCAACTCTATCACGAATAAAGCCAAGACGCTTGTCCTAGTTAGGACTAGATCATGGTGACTTGCGGATAGAGTGCACGGACCATACCTTCTTTCCAACAATGCGGATCATCACTTTTAACCAATAAGAAACGAAAATCTCTCCCACGTGTAGAAGATTGATGAAAGATTGGCTACTGGGGCCAAGAGGGGGCTCAAAATGCGCGTGGGGTCGAGGTCCATTCCTTGTACCTTCTTCTTCTCTTTCGTCATTCCACTAACAGAATCATACTGAAGATGAGTGCAACTCTGATATGGTCACATCCTACGAGATACCTACGGATCCCCCCGAGACAGCTCAACCACCCAGATTGCGCGTCTCGAGCACGTTGCGACAACGACACCTCAAAAATTTCCCCGTGCTTTTTCTCCCCGCTAGAGCTCCATCAAGCGCCAGCGATTCATGTAGGAAGGCCAGGCGTTTATCCTTCCCATCTGCCGAAACCGCTAGAATCTCAAAACAAGCGGTGATCAAACGAAAAAAACTTAGAATCTAGAAATAGAACGGCTTTACGGGAAAAGGGTTTGAGAATTTGTTAAAACTACTACCGTGGTAATGCTCTCCTTTGCGACGAATGTCGTCGTAACAAACATTGTCAGAGGGTAACTCGGATGCAACCCCCCAGCTGAAGCCCTTCTCCGCCACCGCGTAGCTAGCTACCCTCGTTTGCCCTGTTTTCTCGTTACATCATCTTCTTCCTCGGCCGACTTGTCGGTATCCAAAAGTAGCATAGCGTTTCTCATCACATACACACCCTTGATATCACACCCCTTTATCCATGTCTCGTCGATGCGCAAAAGCGCAATTCTCTCTGTTCAATACAATCTTCTTGAATCTGCCGATCAATAAGACATGAGACGTTAATCAAGACAGTCGACGCGGCAAAAATAGGGCGGGCGGGAGGCGCAATCTGTTTACGTGATGATCGACATTCGGCACGCGTTTCGGAAGAAGAGTGTTCCTGAAGGTGATGATCACTTTTTTTTAGTGACACCTTCTCGAAACTGGCTGGCATTGGAATAAGGTTAAAAAAAGACGCGCAATCTAAGGTTACATTGCGAAAGTTCCCACGGGTGTGTCAAGGATGATGCCTTTAAGGTGTAAAACACTTGTTTCGTCAGCTCGTCGATCAACAAGCCTCCTGAGGAAACTGCCGGACCATGTCTTCCCTCGCGGCATTTTTCGTATTGGAAACACGGTAGATATCAGCTCACTATCTATTATTCACAACGAAAACGCTTACCGGGAGATCACCCCGAGCTGTCGTAGGTGTGGTGGCGGGCGGAAAGGGGCCCGCCACTTACTTCGGTGAGCCGCTTCCAGAGAAAAACATCCATCTCAACTGGGAAATAGCTCGCATGATCCGAAGGTCCCCATCGTCTTTTTCTGCCCAGTTTATTACGCGCAGCTTTAGCGAGCGGGATCCCCGCTGTCGTCCGGGAATGAGCAGGAGGAAAGCAGGAGGGTCTAGGTCGGGGTGCAGGAGGCGAGTGTTGAAGCTATCAAAGCCCACGTGGGCTTGTCATTGGCTGAGATTTCTCTCATAGGGAGTCCAGGATGGAGAATCATAAGTGGCAAGGTCGCCCTGAAGCGGGTTCGATAGTTCCTTTATCTCTGTCGGATCATCGGACATGTCTTGTTTGGATCATTTCAGCCGTCTCGAACGATGTCTGTTCATCCAAGCAACTTGGACCAACTCGCCACTCGCACGTGCTGGACATCGAAATCTCAGCTCGAAATGATTCTTCGGAATGTCTAGTGTTAGTCCCTTGGCGTCCATAAGACTTTATTGTTTGCCAGCAGCCTGGAGTCTAGCTGAGTGTCTTTGACCCCTTCGACCACCCGGTCGATTCCAGACCAAGGCGAATCGACACCTTCTCCTGAACAAGACTCACTTTCAGGCGCCCAAGGCCTTGCCTCACACGAAAATACGGATCGAATCCCAGAGCCGAACCTCAGAGGCAGTGTCTGAATCTCCGAAATCCTACCAGCGATCGAATCGAGAAAAGTACTTCAAGAGTACGGACCTACCATCCAACCCGTGCTCCCTGGTACATTTCTCAATCTACGGCCCATTCAGGCTCTTACAATGGCCTACATTTGCATACCGGAATTTGGATAAGCGCATCGAGAAAATATACGCAAGGAGTCCTTGGGGTGAAGCTAGTTCTGACCTCAGTGCGATATGCAACGGAAACCGTGCAATCGGCAAGGCCTCCAAAGTCACGGCTGTCTTTCAGGTGTTAACGACAGCTTCTAACATGGTAGAGCGTGCTTCAAGACGCCTTCACCACTGTCGCGTTACTATTGCCCTGGGTCTTGCTAAGGGTTGAGCATGCTGAGTGCTGATTTCGCGAGGTACAGCACAACAACTCAACCCCTGAATCACATGGTGTCGAGCTAAGACGAGCAAATTCGAGCTATGTCGGTTTAAACCGAACTATAATAACTACCCCGACATTCTCGAGGCTAATCTGAACGATCTTGTGGTGTCGAAGATGGAGCAGGGCTGTCAGTATGGCTAGTCTGAGGTTCTTAACCACGTCTCGTCGTTTGCAGAAACTCTGAGTTTTGAGGCATAATAGAGTTGACAACACAACAAGGTATGTTCACTTGTTGTTTCGGTATTTCTTTTTCCATCAATAGCTGCGTATCGATCGCAGCCAAGAATGATTGTCTCTGAAATCATCCAGTTTCATCGAGGAGATTGTCGATCTGTCACCGTCGAGCCGTCATCATCGAGATTGATATCATGCCAGATCAAAGCACAGAGAGTGACGTCCGTAGAAAATAATGTGCTTTCGGTCGATATCAAAACTATCTCGTCATCATAGTTTGACCAAAGGCCTCTGTGCAGGCCATCTTGTCACTCTTCGAACAGACAAGCTGTTGGCGCATTGCCAACTTGATTGTCCACTCGACTGGCCTCCTCCTTCTCGCTCTGCCTTATGTTACTTGTTAACATAAGAGTTGCTAAGCGGTTGACTTGCCTCGGAGACATATGTATTGCACGCTGTGTAGGCCTACGTGCTCCTCTGCTAGTCTTTGAGCGTATCTTCGTTCTTCAAGTGATCAACTCATGTCCCCAATGCCTTAAGTTCTTTTCGGTGCATCTACCAAGAAAATCAGATTAGTTCCTGCGGCTTGGGATGCGGTGGTGACAGGGTCTTCGTGGTGCTTGCCAGAGCAGACAAGCGGCCCCTGGAGATGCGGGTCTCTCGGCGAAGACGAAAGGCTTTGCCAGTAACAGTATCAGTTCAAGCAATGTGGCTACCGAGCAGGGAATTCATCTCGAGTCTCGGTATGCAAAACATGCAAGTCATTACATACATAGGCCTGTATGACCCCTGAGCAACAGTCACTCCCTTTGATACTGGGCCGAATGTCTTGGGTACATTTTCCCAATCTACCAGAGCAACTCTTCAGCTTTAAACTATCTACGAAATGCTTAATACTTGTAATGCTATTAACTTATTATAACTGTGTAGTGCTAAATGGAACGCCGGTGATGGATTCACTCTTCTATAGGGTAAGTAGGGGGACATAATGACGATAATCCGCAGTGCAACATTGGGAAACTATTGTACAATTGTCGTCAAATTGATATACTAAATTTGATGAATAGTTATCATTGTTTATGGTGGTGTTAGATGTGTTGCAGCTAAAGCTTTGAAGATAAATGCAACCTCAATATCAGGACATAACCAACAGAAGGAGACTCACAAAGGATGACATGTTTTGATATCGTTCAGTGCATAATTCACTCATACAAGATATCTGAATGAGTGCACAAGCGGCATGAAGAAGCGATCCATTGACTGAAATCTGATCGCTGTTTTATCAAAGAGTGTCACCCAAGGATGCACAATTCCGGCAAATGTCTCCCAAGTCAATTGACACTGTACGGTACGGAGTACTTGCACACCTGTCCCATCCGCTCACCGTACAATCCATATCGGATAATTTCCGCATCAATGATTGGCTCGCTTAATTAGCGGCCGCCTCGGCCGCATTCGCGCTGAACACCAAAAAACTCTTCCAACTCCACCATCATGATAGACCCCATTTCGAAGCCGACGCTTCAACAAAACAACCACAAAGCGTGATTGGTTTAGTGGTAAAATTCTCCGTTGCCATTCGTGTAACGTCGGGGAGCCCTGGGTTCGATTCCCAGATCACGCATTGAGAGACGTAGAGATGCGTCTATATCCTTTTGCAATTCATTCTTTTTGTTCCTATCGTGTTCTGAGCGAGATACGTGACATGACATGCCCCTCAGGTAATGGTTGTGGCACCCTCCTCCTTCTCCTCCACACCACCCTGAATCTTCTCCTCATCCAATGTTCGACCGTGAAGACCAATGTCAGCTTCATAAAACGAGTCGACAACCTTCTTGTAATTCGGCAAAAAGTTGACGGCGAGGGGATAGGACCAAGCGGCCACAAAGAACATCATGGGGACAACTAGGCAGATACCAATTCCATGCTTGTCTGCAACTGCTCCCGTCAATGGAGGAACACAGGCACCGCCGACAACACCGGCAACGATAAAGCCACTGCCACGCTTGGTGTGTCGTCCAAGACCCCTCATGCCAAGAGCGACGATGGTGGGGAAGCAGATGGACTCGAAGAACAGGACGACATATAGAAAGGCGACACCCGCATCCTGATGATGAACGATGGGAGGACCGATGAAGACGATACACATGGTCAGGAACACCAAGAAGATCATTCTTGGTTTGTAGTACTTCATGAGGAAGCTGCCAAAGAATCGACCGACTGCGAAGCCTGCCTGGGCGCCAGCAAAGAACTTGGCACCATCCGAATCGGTCGTGCCAGGACGGGTCTCGACGGCGTAGTTGATGAAAAAGCTAGCGATGGCGACTTGAGCGCCAGTGTAGCAGAACTGGGCAAATGACGCGTGGAAGAGCTTGTACTGTTTAATGAAGGGTTGCGAGTCTGCCTCTGAGTTTGTCTCCTGTGCCTGGAACGCCATATCTGACGGGTGTTAGCTGGTTCCCAATAAACTGCAATTGGAGGTTGACATACCTGCATCAGTGATCTCAGGGATCTTGGACAGGAGGAAGCAGACAGCTAGGATGAGAACGAATGCGGCGATGGATATGTAGACCCATTGCACATTGGCCAACGCCTTCTCATCGTCCAAATTGTTGAAGAAGACATATGAGCCAAGCACAGGGGCAATGACGGTGCCGATTCCATTGAAGGCCTGGGAGATGTTGATGCGGATTTCGGAGTATCGAGGTGGACCGCAGACTACAAATGTTAGATGAGTATGAGAGACGGATCATGATCAACACTTACCAGTGATGAATGGGTTGGCAGCCGTCTCTAGGGAACCAAGACCGTTTCCGATGATGAAGATTGATGCGCAAAAACCGCCAAACGACTTTGCCTTGATACAAGGAATTGCAATCAAGGCACCGATAGCATACAGGCAGAGTCCCCAGATGAAGACAGCCTTGTACGAATAATGCCGGAGGATCCACGCCGCATGTCCCAGTGATGCAAGTGGGTAAGCCCTGATCAAGTCAGTCATGAGAAGCAAACCATCGATGATGCTTTGCCTACCCAAAGTACGCTGCTTGCAGTCCAGCCGAACGAGCACGGTTGATATCCAGAGTCACCTGGAAGTGCTTGTTGAGAGTGTCGAGGAGCCCATAACTGAAACCCCACAGGAAGAAGAGGGTAGTGACGAGCGAGATGGGCCAGATAGATTCTCGCAGTGAGAGCTCGGCGGCTTTTGTCACTCGATCATCAGAGACCTTGAGTGAGCGGTCTTTGATGAACTTTTTGAAGCCCATGGTGAAACTCGTGACCGGTAAACTTTGTAGGACAGCGTCTCACTGAACGTTGAAGAGTAAAACCAACGGGTAAAGAAAGCGGCAGGCGGGACGGGGACGGTTATTTCATCAAAACTCTCAACCCAACCGGTTTCAAGCATGACCCTCGCGTGTGTCTCGGCAGGTGCAGACCCGAACTTCGGACAGTCTTTCGGCCAATTTAGCCATGGAGCCCGGACCCCATGTTGGTGATACCTAGAGGCGGAACCGCAGTCTCAAGGAGGAGGATGGATGGTGGTATCAAAGGGAGGGAGGAGGGGGGGAGAGAAGGCCCACGGGGTTGCACCCCATGGGGAAAGAGAAACGTCACTCGGGTTGTATCAAGACTCCACAACCCGATGCCCCGAAATGCATTTGTTTGACTCGCGAAAAGAGCCTGTTGGAGAAGAAAAACCTGGGGGAGCGGAGCGCCTGCGGGGTGAGGAGTGTGTAAGGGTGGTTGATTGGTGAGAGAGACATGGGCTATTTGAAGTTTCAAGGATGTGGCTAACTTGCTCGATGCAATGATAGCCCGAGTAGGGATGTGTAGAAAGTGTCAGTGCCTTGCGGGGTGTGGTTTCGATTTGGGGATATCTCGTCGATATGTGGCGCCATGTTGGGGGTGAGAAGGAGGCGCTGCTTGCTCTCGCTTGGAGAATTGATTTTTTGCGTAACTGGGATATATCTTGTGTCATTATTGAACTCTTGGGCATTGTTGAAATTGACTGAGGTTTTTTTTTTTTTTTTTTTTGAAACTGGGATGCATCCAAGGACCTTTGTTAGACCCAACTCAAAGCGAAGTAAGCTATGCTGCATGTAGTGCGTATCATGTAGATCAACACCAAACCTCGGCAGTTTCCATTTCTCTCCGTCTTCTGGAAATGCGGGGGGATAGGAATTGCCCGACACTTGGATCGATCCCCGCAGGTTCTTCTTCCTTCAAGCTCGTCTCGTGATACAGAGGTAGGGCACGTTGCATGCGGCTGTTTACCCTTCTCTGGTCAACGCCCGGTTGGTCGTGTAGAAGGATCTTCAATCATTCGTTTCTTCTCATTTTAACCGGATGGCTTTCCTTGTTCCGGGACAAGGCTTTATGCATGTCTCGTTCCCTCTCATAATCCATGTCGACTTGGCCACGCGGCATAAATTATTCGCACCAGTCTTGCCTAACCGCGTACTGTCAAATGCCGTACGACAGTGAGGGGAAGAAGACGTCATAGATTCCATGTCGAGGGTTGCTGCCATTTACTTCTGTCTCCGGGATAGGCTTCATGGAGCGCGGTGTCTGTCATTGAGATGGTCAATGAAGCACGTGAGGGGGATACAATGTGGCGTGGAGAGATACTGCGCCAAGGCGTTGATCGCAACAAAGTACAGCCGATGTCACCGTGATATATCGGAAGTTGATGATAGGTCAACGTCACTTCAATTAACCTGGACATCATGGAAGAACCCGCTGATCTATTAACCTTCAAGTCCCTGTGGCACTCCGATGAATCGAACCAGTGTACCTCTCACCTTGTCGTTATTGAAGAGGAGTTTGGTTCCTCACACCTTGAAGAGAGCATTCATTGCCCAGGATCTGCAATACAATGCATGTCAGCATGCTCGTCTCTCCACAACGTCAAAATATGGCAGGTCGCAGCAAAAGACCTCCGTAACAGTTGAACCGAAGGAGCTTTGCCAAGACGATCAATATAGCCAAAACTTCTCATTTGGTCAAAGCTTCCTACAGTCACTTGGTCAAGTTTACCAAGACACCAATGGAACGCAGCTGTTGCAAAGTCAACTACGAGAGATGGAAGAAGAGGCCATCAAGATTATGAAAGAGCTTGGCGATACTAAAGGTTCAATCTCTCGCACCATCAACTATGAGTTCATGGCCTACATGGTAGCACCATATCGAGTCCTCAAAGCCAGCGGCACTTCTTTACCCCAGATCCGTCGTCTCCTGGAAGACTCACTGCAACGAACCTTGGCCTGGACATCACAAATAGTCCGCGAGCAGCTCGACTCTTCACCTGATGCATTTAAAAGCCTGGTACAAGAATCCAAAGACAAGGAACAGAATTTCTACGTGGAGCCCGATTTCAAGCTTCGACGAGCTAGAGACGAGCCAGATTCTTATAGCTTGGAAGTACATAAATGCTGGTATATGGATACTCTGCAGCGTCTTGATGCGAGAGAGATTGGTCCTGGTTTCTGCTCTTTTGACAGGAGCTGGTACGATCCTATTGATCCTGATCGGCATGGCGTCAAGTTTACTAGGCCAAGTACTATCGCTGAGGGTGCTGATCGATGTCGGTTCAACATTGATCGTGTAAAGAAACACTGAAGGATGGTTCTATAGCCTGGGGGTGTGACGCGGCAGTAAGGGGACACCAGGAAGTGAACCTGGATACATACGTATTGTGTAAGTTATAGCATTCCTCATGTCTCTCTCCTCCTTAGTTCTTTTGGCTTTTTATGCTAGGGAAAGCCTGGTTGAACATGGCTCAGTTAAGAAGGGATGGCATCGCTTCTTTAAATTACTTCCGTGTATAATCATAAGCATCTCTCCATTCCGAATACTATTATCACAGAAGCCAGGATCTCCAACTTTAATAGAACTCAACTCAATCAACAAGACCGGCATCGAATGCAGAGAAAAAGAAACAAGCAGTTGATATCGTCTCTGAAACAAGCGCTTCATACCTAACTCTATGTCTACCAAACCGAACCCCCTTTTTATGTTCCGTTCCTCCTGCGACCTCCCCTGGTACTCCTCTCGACGTGACCCCTCAGCACCTTTCTAGTCTCGACCAGACTCCTCTTGTGCTTGCTCTTGGCCTTGCCCATGGTCATGAAAATGTTCTTCTTGCGCTCCTTCTCCCTGTTGCTTGTACTCTTGCCCGAAGCCTGCAGCTTGGACTTGCGGATCGCCTGTGTACTCTTGTGCTCATCTCGGTCTGGCTTGCCTTCCTTAGCGAGAGCGACACGCTCTTCCTTGGTCAGTTTGCGTAGACGGGCGGGTGCCTCGATTTGCTCGGCTGTCAGACCGTCGTCACGATGTCGTTGCTCCATATCCTGGCGCTTCTTTCGGTTTCCCAATGCCTTGTCAACGGCGGCGGATGTTCGAAGCTCCTGAAGCTTGGCCAGATCGGCGGGTGTGAGGATGGTTGTTGTCGCAAGTTTGGAGATGCGCTCAATCTCGGCCTCCTTCTCTTTCTTATCCTCGTCATCAGCTTCATCATCTGAATCGTCATCATCACCTCTCTTTTGCTTCTTCGACGCAGGCTCATCCTCCTCCTCATCGTCAGAGTGATGGACATCAATCCAGCCACCAGAGTCGCTGCTGTCATCCGAGTCAACCTCCCACTCATCAGACTTGAATCCATCATCCTCTTCTTCCTCATCGCTTCCAGCTTTCTCGGGAAGACCATTGGCAACTCGCTTGCGGATCTTTTCCTCCTCCTTCCACTTCGCCAAGAGCTCCAGACCCTCGATACCACCGGCATCCTCTTCGCCATACTTGCGTTGGGCCTGGATGCCAGCCTTGAGGTTGATGGTGGCATCCTTGCCACGATCCCGCTTCTTTAAAAGCTCAGCACCCACCTCTCGGTAAAGCGAAAGCAGACCCTTGGCTGCTGCCATGACACCCTTGTCCTTGCTCTTGCGGTACTGCACCAAATCTTGTAGTAGGGTTTCAGTCATAGCTAGAGGTTGTCGAGCACAGATCTCACGAATCGAGTTGAGACCAGCAGCTGCGACCTCTGCGGCAGAGGCTTCCGAGACAAACTCATTCGCAATCTTCTGGATCAGCGGCTCTAGGACATCAGGAGGTACCAGGTTGTGCACTGCCTGAGCCAAGGAGGCCAGGAATGATGTGACAGACTGTTGTCGGGGAGTAAGGAACTTGATGAACCAGGAGTAGAGCGATACAATCGTGAGCTTGTGTAGACCGACGAGTCGTGTTACCAGCTGGGCAACTAATAGCTTCGTATCCAGGGAAAGCTTCGCTTTGGTGTTTTGTAAGTGCTTGGAGAAGAGCTGCTCGGCAAAGGCTTGGGGGTCGTGGAGGAGGTGAAGAGCAGAAAAGTTGAGCGGGTGAGGCTTCTCCTTCTTGCGCTCAGCACGCTTCACCTTGTCAACAGCCCTATCATAAGCCTTTTTCGACTTCTTAGTCTTCTTGTTGATTCCCATTTGATGTCTGACCTGGCTGAGGTCAACATCTTCGTCACTACTCTCATCCTCAAGCTCCTCTCGCTCCTTGTCTCCGCCGAGGAAGAAGCGTGTCGCACCGATCACAACCTTCTCATTGTCAGACAAGCAGGCCTCCTTCATGACATCGACGGGCTTTGAGTCAGTCCAGAACTGTCGCTTCCACATCTCACGGGTGATCTTGATGGCCCAGATAGCTCGAGGGGAGGATCGGTCGGCGGTGACGAGGTTGTAGAGGACTGTCTGGATGGTACGGTTGAGAGGATGGTTGATGGACTTGGTGTTGGAGTTTCGCAGATCACTTAGGATCTTTTGAAACAACACCTCGCGCAAAGTCTTGCTCGGCGACGACACGAGAATCGGGAAGAGCGTGGTGAGGACGCTAGTCGAGTCGATAACCTCTTTCCGTCGGAGAAGGACCAAGCTTCCCACAATCTTTTCTCGCAGCTCAGGGTGAAGAATGACATGGTGCTGAGTAAGAATGGCCTTCAGGTCGTCGGCAAAAGTGGCCGTCTCTTCCTTGTAGCAATCGGCGACGTGGGCGATCAGGTCGATAATGTTGTGAAAGGACTCGACCGAGTCGGCGGTTGCAGTCGCGGGGGACACAAGAAAGATCTCTCGCTGCGCCTCATATTGTTCCCATTGCTTCAGAAACTCTTCCTTGTATGATCTGGTATCTCGAGTCAGCGACAATGACCTTCTCACGGGAACTTGGTGACCGACTTGGGATCGCGACGGATCTTCTGCTGCAGACTCGCGCTGCGATTTGTTAGCAATGAAGCTACGGAGAAGATAAGTATTCAACATACAAGTCAGCATCGAGCTTCTCGAGGGCAGCGACCTTTCGTTTGACCATGGTAAAGTCGGGCGCAATGATTTGGTCGTTGCTGTTGTCTTGATGCAACAGCCACTCAGTGGGGGAACCTTTCGCAGGAAGAAATTTTGGGAATTTCCTGGCTGATAAGATAAGCATCTCTTGGCGCGGAATTTGGCCGCGATTTCAACGACTACGCAGGAAACGAGACACATTAGAAGTGATAAAATAAGATCCTAAAAAAACCCGATGTTTGGATGAAATCAGGATATTATTTTAATATTTTAATATGAATTTATTTTAGGCTTTTAAGAAGGATTAGATCTACT
>NKCJ01000288.1:0-52119 GCA_003947015.1 Fusarium sp. AF-6
GGTAGGGTCTGGAACGGGTAGGGACAAAAGAAAAAATCAGGCCAGAGACGTCCGGGGAGGGCGTTCCGATCATTAAGAGAGACATTGTTTTGTTGCTGGGCTGGAGGGGAGGGGGGTGCGTGTTTAGGAGGCAGAGATCTAGAGCACACACACACACGCATCTGGTATGGCTTCTTGGTTCATCATCAATCTTCACCGGCAACCTGGGTCTAGACGAGCAAGTGCCGACGAACGACCTCGGATGAAGCCGGTGGTGACATGAAGTCTGTGTGCTCGTGTGTGTGTGTGTGTGTCTGAGAGCGTACACAACACAGTCGGGCATCTTCCATCACAACAAAGCCTTGGCTCATGGTGTTGGGCGTTTGGCATCTGATGATGGCCAGAGCCTTTCCCCCCTCTCCCCCCTATTCACCGCATCTTGTTGACTTGACTTGCGTTCAACTCTCACTCCTCTGTGCTGACTGCATGCGTTGTGCGTACGGATGGATACTTTGTGCCTGGAATCTTCTTGCTTAGCCTTAGAGTGCTGGGACAAGACTCGTCGACATGGCATCAGGCTGTGTGGGTGGTTGCATAGGAGATGTACATGTCTGTCTGTCTGGTCTGCATCAATCACCATCATGCTCGCCTCGCCTCGCTTCGTCTGCTGTCGATCATACTCAATCACACACTCATCCTGCCACCTCAGACAGAATACCTTGTCATTCATCTCCTCGTACTTTGTCAACTAACGCCGATCCATATCCCCTTTTCCCCGACGTGCAACAAGACCTCTCATCGTATGTCATTCCGATTGGATCACGCGCCTTGTCTTCTGCTTCTTACTCTCTCCCCCTTGCGGGATGTGACTACATGCGCGCATGTGTCTCTTGTTATGTGACGAGCCATGGTCACTTGCCTGGAGGACCTGAGACGTTGACTGGTCAGAACTGAACCCCGTAGTTCAGCTCCGAAGGCCGGACCTGGGATGATTATGGTGAAGACTGACTGACATTCAGGGGGTGAGGTAAGCAGGCAACTCGAGCCGAGATGCTGAGCAACCAAGGCAGATTTCCCCTTTTTCTTCATCGTAGAAAGACTCGAACTCGATAACATCCAACATCGTCATAACGAATCCTTCTTGAACCCCCGGATCCGATTTCCTGCAACCTCCCGTTGTCGTCGGGAGGGAAACGACTTTGTCAGCGCGGGAGCCGAGCCCTGTCTTGTACGACCTGTTTCTTTAAAAAAAAGGGGGGGTGGTTGGTTGGGAGTGTGCGGATAAGAGTAAACATATTGCAATATATCGGAAAATATTGATCTTGTGTGTGTGTAGGCCTCAAGAGAGGTAGGTGGTGTACCGAATATAGAGGACAGGGCTGGGAACTGTGGACTACGTGGGTGTTGGCGTTGACGGGTATGGAGCGATATGGAGATAATTGAGGACATCAGTAGAGTGGAACAACCATACACCGCAGCCTTGGATGAAGTGACAGTCGTCCTATGATAGGCAGTCCATCTTGTAAGTCAGCAGCGTAGATCATGACAAACTCGATTAGCTGTTGTGCTTGACCTCCTTTCTTGTCAAGATGCTGATGTCAGCGATGATGTTACACTGAACCTTCCCCCTTCACGATTGTCCACAGACAGGCATATTCACAGCTACAGACGTATTAGAGAGATCAAACCTATCAAAACTTCCTATTTCTTCCATTTTACACTTCTGTCAATTTCGTCATGCCTCTCAGCAAGACCCCCCAAAAGACCAAAACGTCATCCCGTCAACTCAACACCAGCATCAAAGTTTCCCCCCCCACGAAAAGATCGAGGCTCAACATTCGCGCAGAAAGCCACGGTGGCCCATCTCGGGGTAACTACGTGCATGAACCAGACTCTTAAGCTTTGATAGTACCGGTACCTGATATGAAGCCTTCATGGTCAAGGTACAATGCACGATCTGCCTCGTGAACTTGTGTGAAAAAAAGTATAAAAGGGGATGGGCGTGTGTCGGTCAAGTCCGATTTTTCGCAACGGCGGATACTTCCGTATATCGATGCATGATGCAAAGCATAGCCTCTTATTGCTGTGAGTTCTAGATACACTTTCCTAGAATTTCTCGTCTATTTCTCCTTTGGATCTTGATCGATGTGAGGCCATTGGCCAGAGCCAGACAAAAAGGAGGGGGGATCAAGTTTTTGATGAGTCTATATACCCTTCTATGCATCATATGGCGTGAGTTACGAGATTTAATTTGACTGGAACTAATGGAACGGGAACAAGGTTCAAGTAATGTCGATGCCTAGCTTTGGGAATAGCTTCCTTTCGTTCTATGCAGTCTCGAATGTCAAGGTCATGTAATCTTCATATTGTAAACTCTGCCCTATTGCGATCAAATACATATGCATTGCTGTAGGTCGTGCCAAGGGAATCTATGCGAGATTAAGAGTTACAGCTAGACGGTCCGATGTGAGAGCATCATCAGCCAGTTCTTCACGATAGGATTGGGTAACGAGACCCAATTCATGCTGGGAATATCATCAACACATCTCTATGGCTCAGAGCGTGACTATGATCAAACTCAGTTGTGCATAATGTCTCCAACTTGCGATGATACTGCAGGAAAAGGTGAGTAGGGAGAACATGTTGGTTGGTGGAGGAGAGATTATGATGATGTACGCACATTTGGAACTAGCTCGTATTCGTGAGAGATCTCAATGTTTCTTGGTGCATTAGTTACAGACTTTGCTCCAAATGTTCTGGAGCATATGCGTTGCATGTCGGTTTCGGACCGTGGCTCGTGAGTTGACTCGACCGGCATGACTGCAATGATCGTGATTGGATTCACTCATTCATCTCTGGAGATTTTGAAACTATATCAAGATCGCAGACACACACACAGGTTGAGTGTCATCAATAAGTTCCTCTGGATATGGAAGCTTGTTGAAAGGACCGACTCGGTTGATCGATTGCACCACAAGCATGCATTCCTTCGTCCACCTAAGCTCACTGAGAAGGAAAGACTGGCTACACCTAGGAGCAAGTTTAGTCTAGGGAGAACTTTTGAGATTCAAGTTTATGTTACATGTCATGCGATATGGATCATTGGGAAAGAAAGGGCATGAAAGGGGTTCCATCACCCCGACGTCTGTCTATCAGGGAGCTTAGACGCGGCAAGATACGGTTGTGACCTTGACGGTTACAGTTCTAGTTGAAGAAATGCAGAGACTTTGTCATATAATTGTTGTGATGGTTCTGTTGGGTTTATCCTGACCCCAATTGATGGTGAGGAAGTTGGGATACGGTGACGTGTACAAGTTTAGTTGCTCCAGAGGTTGCCGATGCTAAGCACCCAAGAGACTAATATGCCGAGATACACTCAATGCCAAAAAATTGAGTTACTATTATCAAAATATCCGTCGATAATCGTTTCTAGCTTCTTTGACGATCAATTGCCAATTCTGAGTTGTCGATAGATGGAGAGATCCACGACGCTAATTGAAGTCGTGAGTGGATGGAGGGGCGGGATGTACCTCTCAAAGTACCGGTACCTTGATTAGCAGCGATTAAGGCCTCAACTCTGTAACAATCGAGTCTGTTTGAGCAAGAAATGATTATCTCGGCATCCATCCATTCAACACAGGTTAATCATTACCTAGGGGCCGGAGGAATTTTTTCTTGATAGCGTGTCTCGGATTTTTGAGGCTCTTAGTGTCGTTCTTTCCTCGATCGAGAAAGCCACAACGGTCGCCAGCTTTACTCCTCCACATCCTCTTGTCGTGACAGCTTCAGCGAGCATCGAGATTGACTTCACGTCCTATCACCCATTCTACCATCCAACACACGCTGGTGTTGTCACCGAATCACTGACAGTGCTGCCAATCACTATCGGCCTTCTATCTTTGATCATTCAGACTAAAACAGCACGAAATAAACATCCAACATGTCCTTCGTTCCCCGTCACGACATGTCCAACATGGACGCCGACTCCTCCTCCTCTTCGCACTCTTCGCATGGCTCCAGCTCCATCATGGCCATGGTCTTCCAGACAGAGAGACAAACCCCCCTCTACTCAGACGACTGGACACCCTCAAGCGCAGGAGCCTACGCTGGCACCTGCATCTTCCTCGTCGTCCTCGCCATAATCGCCCGTTGCCTCATCGCCTTCAAGGCCGTGCAAGAAGCTCGCTGGCTGGACCGCGAAGCTGCACGTCGATACGTCGCCGTCAACGGAAAGCTCCCGCTGGCAGAGCAGATTGCCTCGGGGCCTGATGCGCGCCGTATGACACTGACTGAGAATGGCGTTGAGGAGACGGTTGTCGTCGTGGAGAGGAAGCGGGCTGCTACGAGGCCGTGGCGGTTCAGTGTCGATCCTGTTCGGGCGTGTATTGACACGGTCATTGTCGGAATTGGATATCTTCTGTATGTTCCCTCGTCCTCGTTCTACACGCAGCAGAAGCTAACAGATACGCAGCATGTTGGCTGTCATGACCATGAATGTCGGCTACTTCCTCTCGGTCCTCGCTGGCGTTTTCGTCGGTAGCCTTGCAGTCGGTCGATATACACAATCAGTTGAGCACTAGACAGTGGTCACATCTCTTCAACAATTGCTCTTTTGTTCATCTTCGAAATTGAGGCGATACAGGCGCAGAGGATTCTTTCAGCCCCGAGAAGGCGTTTTGGTTTCACAATTGGCAAGCACGCAGTCCATAGCACAGAAATGTTTCTTCCTTGTTTTACGCAATGTTCATCTATAGAATTAATTCGATTGACCTTGTCTTGTTCGAGTTGTCCATCCCATCAAGGTGATTGACAGTGACAGTGATCCACAACAAGTATCGCAAGTATCGGTACTTCTGGTTAGAAACTTTCTCAAACTTGCTCACCTCCATCAGCGACTTCCGCGCGCTATCACCATCTAGCACTAGCTCACCCGCGTATTATCCCACCACCTTGTCAACTGACTACCTAGGTATGGATGTAAGCTCGAGATTTTGCGTGTTTAGTCGAGAACCAAGACATGATTGGTGCCGAAATCAACAACTCGAGTTACAGTACGTGAGTTCCTCTCGTCCCTACAACTTCATGCCAACCTGTTGGCTAATGCAAACTTAAGCATTCATTGGGATAACGTGATAGTCATTTTGGAGAGTGGAAGATAGGTGTAGCAAACTACGTACAGATTAGAAGTCGTTTATCTTCGAACCACACCAATCCCAGGGGAAAGAAGAAGCTCAAGCATCTTAACTAAAGCATAGCCACCATTCTCTTCTCAACCAATCTAGGATCTGAACACTCCTCTGATAATTCAATCACCTGACTTACCAGAGTGGACGTGAACGCCAGTTGCAAAGGACCAACAGCCATGACAGCCCTAGCAAGATGGGACGCAACCCTTCATATGCCCACCACGACCTTGAGATTTCTGAGCAATAACCGGTACGCTTTCCCTCGAGCTGGAAGCATGAACATGTCACTGGGACTCTTGAGGAAGAGGTTGATGCAAGGCTGGGAATTGGGAGTCAGTTATCCGACCCTCTTGTTAACAGTCAAGACTCGCAGTGACTGTCTCGCTTCCTTTCTTTCTCATCCAACTCCACAATAACGCATACACATGAATAGGTACAATGCATTGCTTTTTGCTTCTCAATGGAGAGTCTGCTCAAGTTTGTTGGTTCAGCCATGTTTACTCATAGTGAGCAGATCCACGAGAGACGCTGACGGCAAATGTGAGAACGAGTAACTAGGGCGAGCATTTCAATCGCAGTTTCCATTATTAACAAAATATTTGCAAAGAGTGGTCGTAGCTCTCTGAATGAATCGAGATAATATAGGGACAGAGGGAGGGGGTTCAGTTCCAGAGACCCCGGAGGCATATGGGTAAAGGGGTATCAATACAAGCCAGGAGCAGTGCGACTTGGGGATAGAACATGCATCGCGACTTGGATGAGCTACTCGGAGAGTGCCATTTTACTCCTGAGTATCCTAGTCTTACGTTGATCAGCTATACCGGATTGACAATCACTGCCTCTTCCGGGTGCGTGTTTCATCGCGAGGTCACCACAGAAGGATCATAATGCCTGGGCAAAGCCATGTGGCCTGAGCCACAAAGTTCAGCTGACAGACAGCCCTCACTGCTACGACGACCGGGAATACCAGAGTCCTCGATCCTATGTGATTTCGTCCCACATTTGTCGAGTGTCATGGGACTATAGGGGCAACCTCAAGCGCTTCCTTTTCTTGACCAGGGATGAATGACTTCTGATCTATTTACGTATGCATGCATGCTGACTTGTCCTAGAGTTCCTAGCTTGCATATAAATAAAAAGATCCATTTCTTACTTGCACAACTTGGCAACTCCTATCGGGTCCAGACCGTCAGCAGAATGACAGGTCACTCACAATCAGGAGTCAAGATAACATTCAAAGCCAGCACACAAACACCACAATCATTGCGACCAACACTCAAATCTTCTTCGATCATCCTCTACTTATCCAATCTCTCACCTCATCCTTCCAAAGCCCCCAAATCTCATCCCCCCCACCTAACCCTCCCAACAAGGAAAAGGCGCGCCCCTTTACCATCCACGTCATGCCAAAACCCACGGGTGCACAGCCCAGACGGGGAAAAGAGAGACAAGAAAAAAAATTATTACAAAAATAGTAAAGCTCAACCTTTGAAAATTGACAAGCTCCCAATCATGTACTGGCAGGTCCCCTAATGAGGCAAGAGGGCAAATGCGCGACCAGCTCATCGGCGGCTTTCCTTTTTTCTGCTGTAGTCTGAGACCAGGGATCTTGGGTGCAACGAGAGACCCAACCTAACGGGCACGGTACGAAACGTTGGACGATGACAACGGTAACGCGTTGGGTTTTGCAGATTTTGATTTTGACATTTGCCTCATTAGGAAAGCAATGCCACGCTAAAGCCGTGGATTGGATTGGACTGGAAAGTCCAGGTTCTGTCGAGATCGGATGCCTGCATCTCCATGCCTGCATTTCTGGGGTAGTTTGTGGAATTCCTCTCTTGGGCAAGTCCGCTTGAGACTGGACATATAAGTTGCGCACATCCCATCCGCACCACTTCTCAATACTCAACAATGATGCTCAAGCTTAGATAATAATATTGGTCTTGTCTGTTCGGCCAAATCAATTCTATCAAATGATTTCATCATACACACGAATCAACCCCCTTCTTCATCAACAGCATACAAAACCTCACGAGCAGTGAAGGAGGCAAAGGGTCAGGTACCAGACCCCCTGAGTCTGCCAAGAAAAACAGCCGTTGTCTCTTTTGGCCCATGATAGATTCGTCAAATCCACATCGAGTTCCCGTCCGTTATCGTTCGTGCCTTCATCGAATCAATTCCCATCCCTTCCCTTCCCGCCCCAACCTATTCCGTCCTAATCCCTCTCTCGAGCAATTCGCAAATTAGACGAGTCCTCTTAGGCTCCCCAACGAGAGAAGACTCGCCTCCTGAACATCAACAACTGCCTTTCGCAGGCCACCCAAGGCGGGAGACGAAATTACTCCGTTCGCATAGCCTTCGCCGCGAAGAAGAAAGACGTTCTGGGGTGGCCTTCGTGCCACTGCTCGGATTGCAGACTTTCTGCCGACGTACTCGACACCAGTAAACCATGCTAACAACATAGGCAAGCCAAGGTGAACGGCAGAGCTGCCGGGCGTATTTAACAAAGACCAGCACCGAGGCCCATCAGGCCTGCTATAGGCCTCAAAGCCAACAACGTGAACCAAGGATAAGAAAATAAATGAAAAAAAAAAATGCAGGTGGCAAATCAACACCCTACCAACGCCATATCACCAGGACCTCGCAAGACAAGCTCTGATGTCCAGAAGGGACGCGCAAGGTCGAGAGGCGGCGTCTCGAGCAAGCATTGAGCGCCGGGTATCAGAGACCAAAGATTTATCTTTGGTGGTGGTGCGTCATTACGACTGGTGGTGGTTGTTGGAGGGCATGCCCGGTTGCGGGGGTATGCCTGAACCATAGCCCTGATTCCGTTGCACGTAGCTTTGATACGCCAAAGCCTGCTGAGGATCCATGGGCAAGTTGGCGGGCATATAGTTACCGGGCATGTGAGGGTTCTGAGGCATGCCAGGTCGGCTGCCCTGAGGGGGGAGATGTTGGTTGGCGGGCTCTTCGGGAGATTCGACCTGATCACCACCATCCACGCCATTCTCGTTACCAGGTGTGGGTTCGGGTGCGTTCAGGCACGCCTAGATGATGTCAGCAATATGTCCTCTTGATGCGCGACACGTGTGCGAGCCAGTATGAGGCTGCTGACGCGCTCTATGTTAGTAAATGGAATCGTACCTGGATCAAGTTCTTGCCCTCAGCCTTAGTTACGAGCGGTTGGAGCTTGGGTGTGGTGAATGTGTACACGAGACCGGTTTCAGAGACGACGAGAAGAAGGACTTGAGTGCCAGTGAGGACGGAAAGCTCGTATGCCTAGGTGGAGGAGATAACAATTAGCGATTGATACGTCAAGTTGATTGCGCACGAGGTGGGCAGTTTGGAAGACTCTTGAACGCGACATGGCGTTGGGTTGGCCTCAGTGGCACCAAAGAGTTGGTAATGGGCAGCGTGCAAGAGTCCAGAGATGGCATTGACACGCGCATTCGATTGAATGCGCTTCAAGTCATCCTGTCTGATGGGCGACGATGATGCTGATGGTGTTGATTGATGTATATGATGACAAACTAACCTTCTTCATGATTCCAGCCTTGCGCTTGGAAAAGGTGATGTGTCGCCGAGACTTGTCGCTGATGAACTTGATCTCAATCTTGCGACGCTCGCGACCACCTTTCTCGTCATCATCATCGTCGTCGTCGCCTGCTGAAGGGCGCTGGCGCTTGATGCCGCGAGACTCAGTGGCGGCGCTGCCATTGCCAACGTTCTGCGACTCGTCGAGCTCGGTGGGCGAGGTTTGGTCGTGCTGGTCTGTAATGTCGGCCATGGCGTCTTCTGTATGAGTGATTCGTCTCAAACGGGCTTGGGTTCGATTTTATCTCAAAAGAGAAAGCTCTCGTGTCTGTATTACCACGAACGAACCGCGACGGCAGCAAAGAAAAAAAGGTGGTGGAGATACTGCTTTGAGCGTGGTGCCGATGGATCTATACTGGATCTGGAGTGGGAGCGGAGAGAAAATGGAGGGAGCTGCGGTGCGCTGCGTTTCTTGTCGCAGAAACCTGGTTGGGCACGCTCTTGCTGTTTGCTGCTTCGAGTCTGGTCTGGGTGTGTCTGGGTTTGGGTCGGGGGGCCCTTTCCTTTTTCTGGGTGCGGGCTGTGGAGGGCGTGGGTGGCGCGGACGGGAAAGAAGCGAGGCCAGGCGAGGCAAGTGCAAGTGCGCGCGCGACGAAACCAAGTGAGAGAGCAAAAGAGCAGGGCAGAGCAGGGGAGGGGGGGGTCCCGACGGCGGCGGCGAGGGATTGTGACAATAACGGACAATAGAAGTGGCAGGGTTGTTGATGTGCGTAGTGTATGCAACCGGGGCGATGCACCTGTAAAGCAGGAAGAAGATATCCTTCTAGCGCGTGTTGGTGTTTCTACCAATCCACGCTTGCGGCCGATGGGTACCCCGATGCAATTGACGGGGCACTTGTCTGAGAAGAGAGTGGGGATGGTAGGTAGCTTGTGGGGCAGATTTCGAAGCTTACAAGGAGCCCAAAAGTTCAGCAGAGTGCCAGGGTGTGAGTGGGCAACGGATGAATGCAAACAGAAGCGCCCCTCTTCTTCTGTTTTAATTATTTTCTTCTTCTTTGTTTGCACCTTGTTTTTTTTTTTTTTTTTTTCTTTCTCGTACTATGTGTCTATAGGTACTCAGCATGCACGGAAGCAAACGGCGAGAAGGAAGAAACATCCCTTTCACATCAGGAGGGGAGAGAAAGAGAGCTCGTTCGCCAGACTGGGGCTTGTCCGGTGGTGCTAAGATAGCAAGCTTTTGGCTGCAGCGGCGGAACGGGCTCGGAGTCTCCACGAGTGGAATGGGTGCAAGATGAGCCTGAGGAGGGAAGGGATGAATGGGATGCAAGGTCCAGCATCGACCAATCAAAAACTCGGATTTGGCCTGTCTGTTGCTGAGTTAGGGAGTCAGCGATTCAAGCGTCGGGTGGGTTGCTGCGTGCAGCGCGCCATTGCTGGTGCGACCGGGATTCCGCGCCTGAGTGGGCTGTGGGTATTCGTGTGAGAGCTGGTGTGAGAATCTGCAAGTGCCCTGTATCAAGGTACTTCGTATATCGAGGTGCATGGTCTGTGTGGATATGGGTTCATCCAAGTGCGAGGGAATTTGGAGCTGGCCTGGTCTGGTCTGGTTGCCAGTCCAGTTGGGAGATTAGAAAAGGGCCCAAACGTATGGAATGAAAGCTCAAGATGGGGTCTGTGTGATGCAGCAAGATGGGGTCGTAATAAATGTCAATAGATGGATTGATACGATACAAGATGATATGATGGATGGAATAACAGTATCCAGGGACGGAAAAGAGGAGAGACCCATCATCGATGCAGAGATGGATGGCAGTACAGTTGACACAGAGTCACAGACCAGACACAGACGCAAACACAGCGTCACTCTAGGTTCCCCATTCATTGCCTTGACACGCCCTGCCCTGCCCAACTCCCGAGTCCTCCTGTCACGGCTCTCCCTCTGCCCCAGACAAACACGCCCTTGGCAAATCCCCCATCTTCTGCCCGTCTCCACGGCTGCTTGCGTGCGTTTGCCCTTTCGAGTCGAGTCGAGCCTCAATGGTTGGCCCACGGCTTTCCGTCAAACTCGGGGACAGGGACGGGAATGGGGAATGTCATCTTTGGGGTCCAGCGATCAAAGGAGGCATAGTGAGGTTGTAGCCGTCCTGCACACGGACGCTCCTGTGGACAATGGACAGGTCGCCCTGTATAAAGAGACAAGGCAAGCCAACAGATAATCGTTTGCTTGCTTGCAAGGAGGGGCTTGAAGATGGATGAACGCAGCAGAGGCTGATCCCTCCAATGTACCCGCGCCCTGTCCAAGGTCTCCATGGACCCCATCTCGTTGAATTCATCCATTCACCGTCTATCAAATGAGCCCATCACATACCATCCGCAAGGTTCTCCCGTCTTTGATGTGCATGAGAGAGCTTCAACCATTCATCAGAAACTCCTAGACCGAGATTCGCACCGGCCAACCTGCCAACAGGCAGATGAGCTTCACCCGTGGTCACAGACAGACAAACGGGCAGGCAGGCAAGGTGGGACGTCAGTGATGACGGATGGCCCTGTCAACGACATGCATCTGCGCCTGTTGGTGCCCCGTTTTCACCATCAGCCACTGCCTGGTGTCTCTTCCCCTGGACCACACCCAGAATGACCACCGTTACAGCTGTGCAAGGTCGTCGGCTCTGTGCTGACATTTGACACTCTGCTGAAGCGGATTCTCTTCATGCACCGAGTCCTTTTGCTAGGCAGGCAGCCAGCTAGCTCGTCTGGTGGAGGCAAAGACCCACGACTCGGGCCATCGAGCAGCACAGCAACTCACGGTGCTCCACCAGGATGCCGCTCCGCCCATTCAAGCGAGTGACACAGTCCGCGGAGTCGGCTCCCACTGCTCGCGGGGAGATCCTGTCAACCACTGCGAGGTGCCTCAAATCACTCTCGGTCCTATCCCTGGCTATCGTGAGCCGTTGAGGCAGTGGGCCGTTCTGTGCCGCATGCATGCCGCCCGCGTGACGAACCATAACGTAGCTCCAGCATCAAGACTCCCCCCGAGGTTGCATTCACACGCTCTCACATCCTGTGCCTTGCGACTTGGCCTCAGACTCTCGTGGATCACCGAGATCTTCACCAGTACCCGAAGCCAAGTGCCTGGCCAAACTCAACCTGCTTAGACATTTTCTGCACGTCCCGCGACCGGCCCGTAGGGCGACAGTCTTTGCAAACCAAATGCCATGTCCCTCGTGCTTGTGCTAGCTGTGCTTGCTTGCTTGCTTGCTTGCTTGCTTGCTCAATGTCCAACCTCCCCTGCTTGACCCGTTAGCAATCAACCAAATCTTAGTTAGCGCAGATCTGTCGCACAGTGCCCAACTCCTGCAAGTGTTCCGTCGCTGAGGACAGACAATTAAACATAAAGGAAACAGCTTTGGTCTTGGAGATGGCACATGGTGTTGCTCCCCTGTCTGCGCGTGCATCTGCGTCTGGGTAGCTAGGCCTCGACCGCGTGTTGCATCATCTGCTCAGACAAGTGGGGGACCTTTCTCGGCGCGAGAATGACTGAGCGCGCAAGACAGAGAGGTCAACCCATCCCCCAAGCGCCTCTCTGTCCCTGCTTGTGCAACATACAGGAGCATGATGGAGTACTTGCCAGAGAATGACCCCCGTTGTCGGCCAGGTTCAGCGATAGCCGTTTGCGAGCTGAGGCGCCGTCTTGCTTCATTAGCTTTTCAGATTCACACATGTCACAGAGATGTCGATGCCAGCTGGCCCATTGTCAACAAAGCCAGGCCATCTCGCCTAGTTCGCAGGGGATGGGACCCAAAAGGTCCGTGATGAAGAAGCCACAGCAAAGACGGAGGAGAGTCGGAGGATAGGCGGGCCTAGCTTCCTCGGCTCTACCCTACCGACCACCGGGGTTACACTGATCGAGACCCTGGCAAATGGCGGTTCCTCTCCAAAAAAGCCATGCTGGAAATATACCGCATGGTGGCGTGGGCTTGATTGGCGGAAGACTCCAAGGGCACCGTCAATGTGAAGTCGGCGAATTCAATGACACGGATGCCGCGAGCACAATGCCATGCCATGCCATGCATCGGTCAAAGCAGAGGTGCTCAAGCGCGAAACCATGGCCAACATCGGTGGGGTGGGCTCCAATGGAGCTACAGCACAGCACAGTCTGAGCCGGGAGCACACCGTCATGTCATCCCATCGTCCCAACCTCTGTTTGTTGGAGAGGAGCAAACGCTGTGGAGCAGTCACGTCGGCCGCACTGATAGCTCGTTGACCAAGAAGCGGGGGATCCTGAAGCGCCGTGAGAGTGGATGGGGGATTGGTGGACGAGGGCCTCGGCTCCGTCGGAGGGTGGCGGGAAGGGCTCCAGGGCTTGTTTGTCCGTGATGAAGGGGCGACCCTTAGGGCGGAATAAGTGCACCTTGACATGATCGGATGGCGTAAGTTGAGTCGCGTCGATTCCGGAGCCGGCCGAAATGCAAGAGGCGGGGAAAGGCACAAGCAAATGCCCAGAGTAAAAACTCGGATCCTCGAGCAGCGGTTTTCAGCTCGAAGCTATATTCAAAGGTCTTGGAGAATCCGCAGGTCGGAAAAGGTTAGATATCATCCAGTTCCATCTTGCATTTAAGGCTGGAGGCACAGACCGAAGCAGAAATGCTTCATTCCGCAGAGGGAATGGTGTCACACAATACTCGCGAATGACGATGAACCAGATGCCCGAGATGGGACTGTCAAGCCCTGGCTCTCCTCTCTGTTCGCAACTTGGCGCACGGCCCGGACATGAGCTGCAACTGCACCGAAGCGGGGGAAGTGCCAGCCAGACCCAGCCTCCACTTGCAGCGTCTGTTTGTTCGACAGCAGGTGGAGAAGGCCTTGCTCGACCTCTCGGCTGTCGAGAGCGCGACAGACAGGGCAGGGTAGGGCAGGGCAGCCAAGTTCTCGATGGCCTGGCCCCAGGGCCAAAGCTTGCTAAGGTTGTGAAGGGGGCCCTCCCCTGCTCACCAGACCTTTCCGAAATAGGAAGCTCCCCGAAGGAGACACAGTGCCGAGCGTGATAGATGAGCGCGTTGCGAACGGCGACGCAGGCTGTTTGAACGCGGCAGGCCAAGAGATCTTCGTATTTTACAGTTGAACGGTCGATGACGGCGTAAAGTAGCATTAGTGGCGTAGGAGGGGATGCCTCATCGCTGTTGGACCTTGGAGAAATGAGATGGAGGGTCGTGGCCTGGAGGTGGCAGTTGGCGAGCAGGTGGGTCAGCCTGCATGCCAGAGACAGCTATGAGTTAAACGGGGCTACAGAGAAGTTTGGATAATTGCATGTTACTTGTGGGGGTTACGCTCGGACATCTCACTGGTCAATTTTATTTGCTGAGGAACATGGAAGGCAAGCGATCCCGTGTGGCCTCCTCCAGGTGTCTTTGGGCAGGAGACCCCGTGTTTATCTTCTGATTTGTCATGATTGTCGGGCAGTGTCAGTACAGGAGGAAGAGCTTGAAGTTGCTGACTTGCAGCTATTCTCACTTGCAGCATGATGATGACACCGTCGTCGAGTTGTCCATACGAGGTTTATGCGATAAAAATCATTGGTGTTTTCCGTCAACTTTGTCTTTCGCAATCACCTCGGCTCTGGTTCGATCTCTCGATGGACGCATCCTTCCTTCCATCGTGGGGCTCGATGACAGCATCCTGATTCTCTCTCTGCATGAATGTTGATGTCATCAGCAAACATAAAGACGCGTGGCTTGGTCAACCAGGAACTCCAGAAAGTCGAACCTCTGCAAAGCCTGGGGATGCATGCATCTTGGCCGCACGTGTCAGAGTCGCGAACCACTGCTTCCGTTGAGGCTTCTTAGCCGAGACCGAGACTTTGGCACGTTGCAACCGTCGTCGAACAGCCAGTGATGTAGATAGGTCAGGTCAGGGCAGAGACATGAGACTGGGGATAATCCGCAATTGATGTTGGTGATGGCTTCACCTTTTATTTGATTGTCTTGGAGGCCTTGGGGTCCAAGCTGCTGGGCAAGTCCAACACCATCCCCCAAAGGGCATTCATCTCCATCTTCACCAAGATTAAGCTCGTCTACCCCAACGGCAAACCAGGGTCTGCTATGCAGCACCTCCACCGACGTCGCAGTCGTGAGTGTGTCCCCTACTCTGCCTATTCCTCATCGTGTCTAGCCCAAGGTCGTCGCATCTGTCAAGGGGGAAAAATCCTCCAATCCACGACGTCGACTCTTCCAAGTCTGGGCAACACCTGGGACTGGGAATGCGGCTGGTGGTACTAAGACATGATGATAGCCGAGGAAAGAAAGAGACTCGACTATCAATCAAGATCGGGATCTCATCAAGGGAAACACTGTCACGCCAGAAGATCATACCAGAATTCCACTCGGGCGGCTGTTGCTGGCAGTTGAAGGCTTGTTGTTGCCGTCGGGCGGCTCTGCGACGTTTTCAGGGCCTATAGTTGGGCTGGTACTGAGTCGCAAATATCCCTGGCTCCAACAATCGTTGTCCCAAACAGGGTATTTGGCCAGGCTCTTGGGCCTCTGATTGGCCACCGCCTCGGCGTGGAACCAATTCGCCCCATCGGCCGTCGGCAGCTCTGCGTCAAGATCCATCCCCTGAAACCGTGTCGGTTGCGGATCTTGACAATGATCAGATGTTGCCGAGACGCTCCAGTCGTGGTCTTGTTTCATGGTTGGCCTTGGTGTTTTCGAGTTTTTCCATTGTCCCCTTCTTGCCGTCTTGTCTCTGTCTTCCTCCTTTGTGCGGTGCTGCCAGGAGTTTCTCTTTGTTCATACACTCTCTCTATCTTTGCTTCCAGTACCTACGTTTGGCAAACTCGCTTCGGCGGTTGTCTTTTCTTTCTTTCGTTCATATACTAAATTATCGGAAACGAGATCGTCACCGTTTTTCAAGTGTCGATCCCTTGAAAACAATCTATCCGCTTCCCTTTCTACCTCTTGACGAGACTCAATATCCAAGGCGCAGGTCGTCCAACCCAGCAGCAGCAACATCTAGAGTATAATCAGTCATTCGAAAAGAGGAGGACGAAACCGATATATCCATTCCTATCCAGCAAGCGTGTTCCGATTTCCAGTTTAGACGGTCTCCATTCCTTGTTCAGTTACTACACCAAACGCCTACATCGCCACCATGGCCAACAAAGTCTTTATTGCGGCTGTCGCCGCCGACATTCTCTTTCTCGCCTCTGGCATCCTCGAGCTGGTCTTCTCGCTGGTCGTCAGAAGCCAAATGAACGATGTTCCCGAAGATGGCGAACGTGCCACAAGAAATCTGCTCCACCAGCGATTCCCTCTCACCGCGGGTATCGTCAATGCCGCCTTTATCCTCGCCACGTTTGCCGTCACCCTGCCGGGACTCGTCATGCCCGCCCGCAGCATTCTCAAGATTTCCGGATACATGGTGACTTTCTGTGCCGTCTTCACCATGTGCGTGGGTGTCTTCCTCTGGGTCATGACATTGAAGATGCGGGAGCAATTCTTTGACATCTACATTGCGCAAGAACCTGAAATCCAGAGCTTGATCCAAACTTCTGTATGTCAAATCCGAAAAATGACGGAAGTAAGGCTAATAAAAACTACAGTTTGAGTGCTGCGGATACTATAACGCTACCACGCCCGCCTTTGTCATGGACACTACGTGCACCAGCCCTGCGAGCGCAGCTCTTCTACGAGGCTGTGCCACAGCTATCTCCAGCTTCTCAAACCTTCACATCGACAGCATCTTTACCGTTGTCTTTGGAATTGTTGGTATGTATCAGGTCATGCCCCTCGATAAACCACACAATATACTGACTAGATACTCCCAGGTGTTGACGCCATCTTTGTCCTCTGTATCGCCTGCCTTCTCAAGGACCGCAAGGAGCGCGAGCGCTACCGACACATTGACGAGAAGTCTGGCTACCGACAAATTTAGAAAATCCACCTATGGGCATATGTGAGGCGGCCATTGACTGGCTGCCGTGGGCTACATCGTCGTTCATTTCCCGTACCTAGTGTTTAGCGGCCACCGTTCCTAGAGAACCTGTTGCGTTTACCAGCCTTTTATATTTAGTCCGAGATGTAGTCAATGCACAAGGTTCTTGAACTTTTATGGAGGAGACTGAGAGGGCATGCATCAGAGTCTTTTGAGGTGCGAGGCTCCTATACACTTGTACTCATCGGGACATGTATCACGTCGTATCAAAGCCCATATCGTAAACTTGTTCGTATTCCTCGTGAGAGCCCACGTCATAATCTTCTTGAACGCTATCAAATGATTCCAAACGTCGTCACGCCTCGTTTTCTACTCTGCTCCCTCCGCATCTCCACCTCCTCCAGCTCAAGCCCCGCGCCGTCCGCCATTATCCGGACCCGATGCCACGGCCCGACAAACATGCCCTGGGGGTACACGCTGTCACGCACCGCGCGGAAGGAGTCGAGCTCCTTGCCGTAGAAGGCCTCAATCTCTGGGCGGTGGGATCGGAAGTTCTTTGCCCAGTGAGGCTTGCCGCCGAGATCCTTCATCAACCACTCAAACGCCTCGTAGTACCTGTCGTGGCAGGGAGGGTCCAGCCAGTAGGGCCGGTAGAGCGTGGCGTTGAGATACAAGGTTGGTCCGTCGTCGACGGTGATGTCGAGGTAGGGTCGCGCGTTGGAGGTTAGTGTAGTGTCACTCACACGAACCTCGACTGGCGAGTGGACGTAGAGGCCTTCGGCGGAGAAGGGGATGTTGTGAGGGACGTAGTCGGGGTCGTCGGGCGTCAAGTGGTTAAGCCATGAGCTTAGCCGTCGAAGGGCTTCAGGACCCTTCTTAAGAGGAATAGCCCACTCGTTGACAAACTGCGAGTAGAGGCAGTTCATGAGGAGGGCCTTGCGACTCGGCTGAACGGCCGACGAGCTTGTTCCATTGCGGAAGCCATACTGCATGCCAAACACAAACCACTCCACCCAGGGAAGAATCCTCGGGACGTACTGGGCGAGGTACAGCAGGTTGTGATAGACATAGTATCCAAGGGCGCCATCGTAACCACTCTGGGGCGGATCACGGTGCTCCTCGTCCGTCTTGTCCGCCTGCCAAACCACAGCACGCCTCGTGTAAGGGAACCACCAGACCCTGACAAACTCGCTCTGCGTCCACAGCTCGTGGTTCCAGGCCTCAAACATCTTGAAATCGGTGTCAATGACCTGCCTCCACTTGAGGCTAAAGGCCGGGACCGCCTTGAAGGTGACCTCTGTGATGATTCCAAGTGCGCCAAGGGAAAGGAGGGCGGCTCGGAAAAGGTCGGGTTTTGTATCCTTGGAGCATTGAACTGTAGTCCCATCGGCGAGAGTGACCTTGAGAGAGATGATGTCTTCTGACATGAGGCCATGGCGCAAACTGCTGCCGTGAGTACCAGTAGAAATGGCGCCGCTGATGGACTGCTGATTGATGCTCCCAAGGTTAGGCATAGCAAGACCATGCCTCTCAAGCTCCTCGCACAGAGTATACAGCCTAATCCCTCCCTCCATGACAACCACACCCGTCTCCTTATCCACAGAGAGGATCCTGTTAAAGTTGTCAAGGTTGACGAGCCAGCTCGACGTGCATGTGATGTTTGACGGCGAATGACCGCATCCAGCCGTCACCAGTCGCCGACGACATCTCCGCGCAAGATTGACCACCTTTTGCACCTCGGCCAGCGACTCTGGCTGGATATACAGCTCTGGTAGGGAGGAGAATGTGCGCGCCCACGTCTGGTGGACGTGACGCTGGCGGGCGCGAAAGGCGACGCCGTCGTCTTGGAGCTTTGTGAGCTCCGAAGCCACGAGGGGGTCCATTGCGCAGGAGGAGGATGGATGACAGAGTCAGGAAAAGAAGAATCTCGCAGGATTAATCGACGAGTAATGGATATAGAAAAGACCCAGCGGGATCTAATCTATTCGCTCGATGCCAAAGTGGGCGTAGTTCGCATTCGGTCTTGGTCTCTCGTCTTTGTGGGTCAGCGTCGGAGTTCGCAAATCTCTCAGTTCAAACAGCCGAGTTAGAGGATGAGGAGGAGCATTTTCTGCAAAGTGTACAACTCCTGGAGTCGGTGATAAGGAAAGGGAAGAAGTGGTGCGACATTGTGGGAGGATGAGCCATATATCCATCGGATGGATGGATTAGATGTAAATAAGGTAAGGTAGTGTCGTCGACGGTTCGGAACGGCTTGATAATCAGAAAAAAAAGAGGCGCGAAACACCTCGTTCCAATGGATCCCGAGTTCGAGCGAGCAAGGCAAAAAACATCCCGATCGACAGAAAGTCCCTGGATCGGCAATTCGCGCTGCATCTTGATTGGTCGCAGGACAAGGGTTCAAGCCGTCAACGATATCTTTTTTCTGTGCGGGACATTACAGGGATCTTGATGGTGTCATTGAGCCTCTAGCCGCCGTCATCTCTGGACCGGCTCGGCTCGTCGCTCTGATGGTTTCTTTGTGAGAGTGTGAGCGCATCGATCGATCATTTGGAGTTGATCTCGATACAGAGATCTTCCTTACCTTTTCCAATTCAAATGCCGCGGATGTCGTTTCAATGCTTGATTGCCCTATTCTATATCTCAATAGACCGATTCGGCCGCGTTCCCTAAACTGCGACAATGCCTGCTTGAGCCATCGCTTGATCTTTATCAAACATGACAGAACGAACCCTAAAACCAGTGATGGGATATGGATCGCAACTTATGGCCAATTGATCCCATAAACATACACTTCTCATTGTCAGAGTAACCTTGGCATTCCAAAGCACGTATGTTTTATCAAGTCGTCGTGGAACTAGAGTTGCGTTCTTAACCTAGACATAAACAATGCCATTAACCTCCTCTACTCTGCGTTACAAAACCAAACTCGGCCTCCATGGCACACTCATTAAGTTAACCCTGAAAAAAAGGATGCTCAAGAAGCTGGCTTGCCGTGCCTCTCGCGCGCGGAGCAACCTGCATTGCCACTCGAATCAAGCTAATTATACAACGCAAGTCCTCCTCGCTCAGGTCGACGGGCGCGTGTGTTCTGAATTTGTCGTCGAGTCGCACAGGGCGACTATGCCCAGTTGAATCCAACCAGTGGCTCAACTGCGGCCATCTTTCCATGACAACGTCTGGGAGGTGGCCGATAAGGCGCCCTACAGTCACCCAATACTAAAAGGTCGGAAGCTCTGGGTCACTGTTTACCGAGATTTCTGGCAAGATGTGCTGGCCCGTATAGAGTCTATACACCAGACACCCAAAGGCCCAGATGTCGATGCCGTCAGCGGAAGGCCAGAACAGTTGGTCGTTTTCGGAAGAGTCGACCATTTCGGGAGCTCGAAATTGATAAGGTCCGAGAAGCAAATGCCACCTGTTGACAATGTCTCTAGCGGGGAAGGCTGCGAGGTCGAGGTCAGCATCACCAACCTAGGTAGCCATCATCGTCTTACCAAATCCTAGATTGCCAAGCTTGATTTTGATGTCTTCATCGTAATCGTCGCGTCTTGGAAGAAGAGGGCGGACCTTTGTCAGATACAGCGGCGCATATGCTTCCTCAGACGTGTATCGAATCTTCTCAAGGACGACTTGGTCTTCGGGTCCCTGGGCAAGCTCTTCGGGATACGAACGAGTCTTGATCTCGAGGCTATGCACGCCGATGGCTCCATGAACCCACCCCGCTCGGTGCATCGATTCGATCCCATGGAGAGTCTGTTTGAGAATACTCTTGATGATGCCAACGGGGAGCCTTGGGACAGGCGGTCCTGAGGGCGGCGGATACGCAGTCAGAGGGTGGAGGGCAGCACTGAATGGTGTATACCGGGGTTGATATGCGAGACACGCATGAATGCCGTTGGGGCCCTCTAGGGTGTAACCCCGAGGACAGTTGACGTGCATTGGATCCCGACCATCATGGGAAGCTCTTAGGTCCCTTGATAAACTCACTATACTGGGGATTGTGCCCCTTGACTCCGACATAATCTGGAAGGTCATATACTGGGGCTGCTCAAGTTGTACACCTCTACGGCTCATTATTAGCATCGACATCGCCAGGTCATCATGGGTAGTATAAACTCACTCTCGTTGGGCGAGCCATGTCGTCCAGTCCCATCCAAACCCAAGCTTTCGAATGATACGATACCACCCTGGCTTGTCGGAGGATGTCTTGATGAGTGCGCCGAGGGTTATTGGGTAAAGCGCGCCCTGGACGTAGAGTTCCGGCCACTCGCACAAGCGTGTACGATGCCATTCAGATTGGCGAAAGCTGAGCTCCAAGGGGTAGCTGGGCACACCTGGAGGAAGTTCCAAGGGGTTGGGTGTCGACATGGTAATGGATTTCTAACAAAGTAGAGGGATATGTGGGTCGTGAGCGGGCAATAGAATGATGAAGTGAAGATGGATCGTTGATGGATGTGTTATGTTGTTGATGGAACGGGTCATGGCTGGCAATGGTAAAAGAAGAGTGGCATCACTTTGGTCTTGGAAGGAGGTTTGTTCTTTCTGCACTCTATTCTATATTACCTGGGTAGTAAAGAGCCATCCAGCTTTCAGCAAGTGGCGCCATTGGAGTTTTCTGGAGGAAGGATACTATACATGATAGAAAGGCAGGTACTTTACATGATGGTAGTTGGACATTGGATTTGAGGCTCTCTTCAGGTCGTCACCTTCCAAATAATCCTCCAAAGGCAGACGAAGCGCCTCCGCCGCCTCCGCCGCGGCCTCCATGTCTCTTGGCCTCAGTCCTAATCCATTCTTTGAGAAACTCCTTGTCGGAAAGCTTCCTCGCGTCTGCCAGCTTAGTCGCCGTCTGGGCCTCCCCACCATCAATGCTCAGCAGTGTGGGGATGCTGGTGATCATATAGGTCATAGCAAGGTTGGGGCTCCCGGACATGATATCGGGCGAGTCAAACTCGACAGTAGCAAGGGAAACACCACCCTCATCCTCGCCCACGCCGGCCTCGACAAGTTCCCGAATAAGAGGGCTGACGACTTTGCAGGTTGAGCACCAGGATGCGGTCCAGAGGGTGAGAAGGGGTGTGCGGGATGAGGTTGAGAGGGAGAGGTAGGTTGAGAATGAGTCGTTGTTGCGGATGCTAGGATTAAGCGGTCAGTACAGCACAACACAGCCCGCCCACTCGGCACGTCACTTGGCGGTAAGAAAAACAAGGAGGGACTGGACATTTTCTCCACGATCGACATGGGGGAGTTGGGGGTGCAAGACAAGGGGCATGTGCAGGCTCATGTGATGTGCATGGAGGAGGTCAGAGAAGCACTCACGGGGCGTATATATGGTTCTTGGCTTGCCGCGGTGTGGTGGTTGAGAGAGAAGCGCGGGAAATCATACGAGGCGACGTTTTGGCTAAAGACGCCATCCCGCAGAGGGGCCGTAGCCCAGACGACGAAAGACCAGCACGCATTCTATCTGAAGTTGTATGAATGTTAATGTAGCAAACAACTCTCAGGATAGCATGTGGCAAGAAAGTTAAGTCACACTGCAGCGGATGAGAAAGAAATGCTAGGTTAAAGGCGCCCGCAGTGCAGGGTTCGCGTTGCGGCTCGCCCCAAAAGTTTACGACAAGGGATGAAAGATGAGCTTGGAAACGACGTCATTGTGCCCCAGATGCGATCTAGTGGCTGCAGTGTCCACAGCCAAAGGACCCTTCCACTTGAGGCGGCAGAGCCAGTTACAGGGACAAGAGACCCCATGCGACGGAGCTGGGGGGGGGGGTCATGTGTTGCCCTGGAGCCGCCCCGGCCGAGCTGCGAATTCGAGGACGGGACCCCTTCGTCAGCTGTGCTCACTGCAACCTACCGTTTTGCTCTGCCGCCGTCGCCGCCTGTGCATGAGTGTCTATGGAGGGAGGGCTCCGTCTCCACCTCCACCTCCGCGCCGGGGTCCGTCCGTCCATTGTTTGCTTGCTTGCTTCGTTCGTTCGCTAGGTACCTAGTTTCGCTTCGCTTGGTGCGGGTGTTGAGATGATCTATCTCTTGGTCATTACTCATGTTTATTTTCTCGGCGTCCGGTGACTCTTTATCTTGACTCTCCTCCTTCCTTTCTCTCTCGAGTCCTCTCCTCTTTCCCTTTTCTTTTCATCAACAGCAGCACTTGTGTTTCGGAGCCAATCTCGGCAGGTGCCCGTGGTGCTCGCTCTCTCTTTCTGACGTCAAGCTTTGCACCGGCCTGCTTAAGGCAAGACATCTCCAGACGAGGGAGATTGCAGCTCAAGATTGGTGTTTACTCGTTTATTCCTCTAGACATTGGGTTGCTGCCTTGATCCCCTTGATCCTTGGGACAACAACAAACCCTCTGCCTCTACCCTGCAGACAGGGTAATCCTCCTCAATCCCCTGCTCAACCATTGTTACGAATATCTCACCTACCCGGAATCCCTAATCTTCACTTCGGCGCTATCTCCACCTTTGTCTTTATCTCCAGGAAACCTACCGGGGTCTAGAATCACTATCCACATCAATTATCCTTACCTCTCAGGGTCCTCCCCCTTGAGCTTTTCCCAACGCAATTGACTTTCGCATCTGCCGCGAAAGCTACAACAAGCTAGCCGAGAAGCCATCATGTCAGAAAAGCCAGAAATTCCGAAGTGGCGGCGCCTTCTGGGCTCTGGTGCTACCAGCACTTCCTCAGATGGCAGATGGAAGCCATCGAAATGGAGTATGGGAGTGTTGAACGACAAAGACACCATTGAAGTTCCAGGTCAGTGGCAACGAGCCCCTTAGATCTGGGAAAAGACTGACACCATACAGGATCCGTACTGCTTCTTGCGTCTCATCGCAATGAGCCGCTTGGTCTTCGGAACATGCAGGCAAGGAATTCGCATTCATCCATTCCCGCAGGCTTCCCAGTCAGTTCGCGTAGGAATTCGGCATCTTCAGCAACAAGCCGTCAGCGGGTGCAAGAGGAGAAGAAGAAGACAAGCGATGGCGCCATCATTCTGGACCCCCAGCCTGAGGATTCGGCCAATGATCCTCTGAACTGGCCTTCTTGGAGACGAGATATCGCTCTCTTGTCACTTGGTTTCTACTGCATGATCGGTGGTGGCACAACTCCTTTGGTGGCTGCCGGCTTCACGGACATTGCAGAAACCTACAATGTCGACGTTGAGAGGGTATCCTTGACCACAGGACTCTACATGATGGGCATGGGCCTGGGCTCCGTAATTTTTTCCCCCACCGCAATCCTCTGGGGAAAACGCCCAGTCTATCTTGTCAGCTCCATTCTCTTCATTGGCACATCTCTTTGGGCCGCCTGGTCTCCGTCCTTCAACTCTCTGCTGGCTGCCAGAGTATTCCAAGGCGTTGCAGTCAGCCCCGTTGAATGTCTTCCGTCCGCCACTATTGCCGAGATCTTCTTTCTGCACGAGCGAGCCTACCGTATCGGTATCTACACCTTGCTGCTTCTTGGCGGCAAGAACTTGGTCCCTCTGGTGAGCGCGGCCATCATTGGCAGCTTTAGTTGGCGTTGGGCCTTCTGGTGAGTATCTGTAACAATAACCCGGACTACGACCCCGACCGACTGACACCTCTTTAGGATCTTGGCCATGATCATTGGTCTTGGTGCTGTGCTTCTCTTTTTGTTCGTTCCCGAGACGTTTTGGGATCGAACTCCTCACCCCAAGCCACGCGTTCCTTCGAAACGACCAAGCTTTCTCCGTCGACTGTCTTCACGTCATAGAACGCAAGACACAGGGGAGGAAGGCCTTAAGATAGATGGCGAACTTCATGGCTCAGAGGGGCAGCAGCCAGAGTCTCCTGGTCCTAGCCACCGGAACAAGCATCTTCACGTTGGCTTTGCGAATGCCGAAGGAGACAGTCCAGAGGCTTTTGCTTCTGAAGAATCAACGGGCACTGTCATTCACCAAAACCCATCCAAGACTGCGAATCACCCTTCAAACGAGCCCGCTCAACCTACCCCTCCCTACTTCAGCAGTGCAACTGGGAGCGAATCCAATGTTGCCTCGTTCAAGTCAGGCCCTAATCTTGAAAGCGAGAAGATGGACGCCTCGAGACTGAGGGAACCACTCAAGGTCCAGGCTTACACACACAACCTCCGCCAGCAACCTGCCAAGACATTCTCCCAGCAACTCAAGCCCTGGCATGGGCGCCTCAACCACGACAGTTGGTTCAAGGTCATGCTTCGACCGTTTATCCTGTACGCGTACCCTGCTGTCCTTTGGTCCTCGGCAGTGTATGCTTGCTCTGTTGGCTGGCTCATCGTCATCTCCGAGTCAATTGCCATGATCTACCGTAACAGGGAGTCATACGACTTTGATGCTCTCCAGACTGGCCTTGTTTATGTCTCGCCGTTCGTGGGTGGAATTCTGGGAACTGGCGTTGCAGGCAAGGTCAGTGACATCATTGTCAAGGCAATGGCTCGCCGTAATGGCGGACTCTACGAACCTGAGTTCCGTCTCGTTATGGCGATACCCATCCTGATCAGCACATGCATAGGCCTCATGGGTTTTGGATGGTCGGCCGAAGAGGAGAATCACTGGATGGTTCCAACCGTCTTCTTTGGTATCGTTTCATTCGGATGTTCTCTTGGTTCGACCACAGCTATCACGTTCTGCGTTGATAGCTATCGCCAGTATGCCGGAGAAGCACTGGTGACTCTGAACTTTTCCAAGAACGTGCTTCACGGCCTTGTTTTCAGTCTCTTTGTTACGCATTGGTTGCACGCAGACGGCCCCAAGATGGTTTACATATGGATCGGCATCATCCAGCTTATTCTGATGCTGGGTACGATCCCCATGTATATTTACGGCAAGAGGGCCCGGATGTGGACAGTCCGGGCGAATCTGATGGAGAGGTTCTAGACGGTGTTCTAGAGGTTGTTCTAGAAGTTGAGCAGCATTGCTTGGCGCCATGGTACAGCATATGCATATGTTTTGCAGCGTTTTGATTCATCATTGGTTACGGCGTGGGATGGGCATTCGTAGGCTTCATGAGAGACTGCATGTTACGGTCATGGGGGTTCGGACAACGGTTTGAATGGCATTTTCATGGTATGACGCCGGCTAGATTGGCATAGTTGGACTGGCTCTTACACGATGGTCTTCACAGACACTCGGGAGAAGCATTGGGCCACTCGGCAGACTTATGAAACGTTATGGCTGGCTGTGGTATGAAGGGATGGTTGGTATGGCGTAGAGAGTTTTTCCGGTTCAAGATTGCTTACATGGGAATATAACAAGAATGACTACATTTCATGCTCACTGTGTACTTTAAGTGCTCTGATGAAACTCATTTCGAATGGATCAAGGTCCCTCCAACATTAGACCAAACTCGAGACTAGCATTGATCGCCGCTGGTTGCCTAGATTAAACTCCTCAACCTCATTCTCGCAAAGCATAGTAGGTCCATTAGATTAATAATCTCGAGTAACCTGATACCCCTGATGGCCTCAACAAACCTTCACTCGATTTTTCAGCACTACACAAATCCTGGTGTCAGGTGACATGGCGACGTAATGGCGTCGTGCTGTGACGCAGAGTTGCAGTCAAGGCGCGCCCATCTCGACGCGTAGAGGATGCGCCGTCGAGGCAGCAACCCCGCAGTTTATTGAACTACCTTTGATATTCACGGAGAGACATGGCCAAAGGTTCTATACGAGATATACGATGTGGCTTTGTTTTCGTGATACTGCTGGATGTCTTGGGTATAAAGATGTGTGAGTCTCTCGACGAAGAAGAGTGAACGCTGCTCAGTAGTTTTACATCAATTCTTCAATTCTAACCACAACTATCCTTCAATATCATCGAAATGATTCGGAAGGTGAGTTTTATCGTTTATCTACATCCCCTGTCTAACGCCTCCAACAGATCGTTAACCGTCAAGAATGGCTCACAGCCAGAAAAGCCTTCCTTGACAAAGAAAAGGACCACACCCGAGCAGGCGATGCCCTCGCCGCCGAGCGCCGCAACCTCCCCATGGTAAAGGTCGAAAAGGCCTACGCCTTTGAGGGTCCAGACGGCACCACCATGTCCCTCGCAGACCTCTTTGGGGATAATGATCAACTCATCGTCTACCACTTCATGTTCAAGCCTGGTGACGACGAGGGTTGTCGCGGTTGTTCACACGTTGGCGAGTCGTTGCCTGACACACGGCATCTTAACTTTAAGAATACTGCGTTTGCGTGTGTCTCCCGTGCTCCGGTTGAAAAGCTCGAGGAGTACAAGAAACGCAACGGGTGGACTTGGCCGTGGTACTCGAGCGGCGACTCTGACTTTAACTATGACTTTTTCGCCACCATTGACGAGACCAGAGGTCAAGGCCTGCTCAACTTTCGCACAAAGGACGAGGTCGAGGTCAAGGGGCAGACGTGGTGGGAGGGCGGTGATGTTCCTGGGTATAGTGTCTTTTTGAAGGAGGACGGCGAGATTTATCATACATATTCGACTTTTGCGAGGGGTGGGGAGACGGTGATGACGACTTTGATGATGCTTGATATGACGCCCCTCGGGAGGCAGGTTGGCGAGTATGGACCGGCTGAGTTTAAACTCAAGGATGAGTATGCGTCTGCCAAGTAGTTAGTATGAGCTCAAGTTGGTTTGCCCCTATTCTCAACTGTGATTCACTATGATGAGCACCACAACTTTGTTATGAAATGTTTTATTTGATTTGTCTGTATCGAGTTTCCTTGACCAAAAGCCAGCGCCTTTTCAACCACGACATGCCCATCCAATTACGCCAGATTCAACGCCTTCTTGGTCACCACATCCATCCCAAGATCACCCTTATCCAGACGTTGCGCCAAATAAACATGGGTATACTACAACCCTGCCTCTCGCATCGTAGTCCATGCCATCTTTTCCTGTCGTAAACGCCATCCGAGTCATTCACAGCTCAGTCATCAAGAATAGCAGCAAGAGACGACCGTCGTGATTACATCACAACACAATCTCCTTCCTGATGCCTGTCCATCTTGCTGCGTGAGATACGTTCTCGCTGGCGCACACCGTTTTTGCCTGCGCGCTTCAGGTCCTCTAATCGTTCACGGGCCTTGGGAAACTCCTGGGCTGTAAGAAATAGTTAGTTGTCTGCATCTTCAAGGTCTGAATGGACATCAACTTACCGGCTGCTCGCCAGTACCATCTCTTTGCATCCTCTAGGTTGGGTGGCACACCAATGCCCACCTCAGTAAAGTAGCCCATAGCATATTCAGCCTTGGCCAGTCCAGCAATGGCCGCTTTGCGTGCCCACAGGTACGCTTCTTGATCACTCTGACCAAGCACGTTCTCGCTGCCAGTCAAGTACCACCCACTCAGGGCAAGTTCTGCCTGGTGTTCCTCCTGCGTTGCCGCCTTGGAGTACCACATGATGGACTGCCGAGGGTCAATGGGACATCCCAGCAGGCCATACTCAAAGGCACAACCAAGCCGATACTGTGAGAATTTGTAGCCTAGCTCAGCAGCTTGGAGGAACAGGCTATAGGCGTATGCCTCGTCTCGGATGATGGCGTCGTTGGGCTGCGCCGACTCGTACAACAGGCCAAGTTCGTGAAGGGCATGGGGATTCTCGGCATCTGCCCGCTCGGCCGCCCGCTTCAGCCATCCTACCGCCTCCCGAGGATTCTTGGGCTGGCCCAAAAGACCCTTGAGAAGGATCATTCCCACTTTGTACATTGCAGGAGGGTCACCGAGCGTTGCAGCCCGTTTATACCACTGTATCGCCTTCATCGGGTCCTTTCGCGTGCCGCCGCCATCCTCATGTCCAATCTCACAACACACTGCAGTTCGATAAGCTGCTCCCGGGTGTCCAAGCTTTGCTGCAGATTGATATTGGGTGAATGCTTCCTTGTTGTCGGGTTCGCCAAAGAGGCCTCTGCCAATACAGTCTGCCAGGAAGAACATGGCGTCAGGGTTCTGCGCGTTGGAGAGCTTCTTGAGAATCTTGTGGCAGTCGATCAAGTATCGTTCGCGAGCTCGGCTACGCTGCTTAGGATCAGGCATCTTAGGCGCCAGCACGTCAGCAGCTTCCACCAATCTCTTCGCCAACTTGAGAGCCGAGTCTTGATCACTCGAGTTGGACTTGATCACCATCCTTAGGTGCTCTAGTTCTTGCGTAGTGACAGGACCTTCATCTCGAGCAGGTTGCCGTTGACCATTGCTTCGGGGCGGTGACTGTTGCGGTGTGGGCTGCTGATATTGAGGTTGTTGCTGTGGAGGTTGTTGATACTGAGGCTGTCGTTGCTGCTGCTGGGGCTGAGGTGGAGGAGCTGGAGTGGAAATGCCATAGTTTCGTACAGGAGCTGGTTTGTTGCCCATATTAACCACCGAGTCCTGCATGAGTCCTGGGCGTACAGGTGCCGGGTGTGAGGGCAGGCCGTCTGGGTTCATTGGTCCTCCGTTTCGTGCCCCGTTCATGGCCGCAGGAGGAGCGCTTGGCCCCCTTGGAGGCGTCTGATCGTATCCTCCAGAGCTGTGGCCGTGATAGGCCTGATCATAGCTTCCTCGGTGGGCGTTCATTTGTGGAACTGGGGGGACATCTGGTACATCACCCGCCATCTCGAACACGGCAGCTTGTGGTTGGCGAAGTGAGGGCTGCGACTTGGCATGGTTTAGCACAGCCGTCTGATGCGCTCCACGCTGAGGCTGCTCAGCAGCAGGACGCATCGACTGTTCAAAAGAGCCACGGTTGCCCTGGGATGGCATTGCGTCAAAGTCAGGGTAGCTGCCCCGGTTCTGCTGGGGCTGTGATCCACTGCTATCTCGCTGGTTATCGAAATAAGAGTCATAGACATCGTCATACGATGCTGCTGACGGTTTTCGATAGTCCTGTCCACCGCCATACTCTCCGCCATATTGCCCACCGGCGTTTACTTGCGGACCGGCGGTATATGATCTCTGAGGAGGCGCCCTGTGGCCACCAGCGGTTGAAGGCCGCTGAGGAATGCCTCGACCAGCAGGAGTGCTGTATTGTGCCGGGTCCATCCGCTGAGGAGCCGGATTGTTTCTTGACCTGGTATCTTCCACCGGCATCGTCATGCTCCGAGCTGGCGGGCCAAAACCACCAGCTGGGGGCTCTTGCGCGCCACCATATCCATCGCCATACCCTCCGTAGCCCCCTTGAGGTCCATAACCCGCATCCTGCCTTTGGGGGGCACCTCTTGAGTCTTGATACCCCTGCTGATATCCTCTGGGAGGAGGGCCTCGCCCACCATTTGCGGGTTGTCTTCCATAGTCGCCTTGACCTCGCTGGCTATCGAAGCTGGGGCGACCGTTTGGTGGCATCATAGATCGCTGGTTCAAATCCATGTTGGACATTTGTTCAACCATCTGATGCTCATGCCCCATGTCTGGTCGTCGTCCTTGACCTTGTGGGGGATATTGATTTCCAAAATGCGCGTCTCGAGGGCTCATAGGGGGCGTGTTTGTCATAGGCGCACGGCGTGCTTGGTCATGGTCAGCACAGAGGCATTACACAGCGCGTACTGGACTCACCTGATGGATCTGAATGCGCGCCATATGGACCTGGCCGCATACCGCCTCTTCCAGGCGGCCCATTGGGCAGGCCTCGATCTGGTGCTGGGCCCATGCCTCCCCGAGGAGGATATCCGCGTCCTCGATGGGGATCAGCTGTCTGTGGGCGAGGAACTGGTCCTCCACCGCGACCACCAGGCATCGGGCGTCCACCGCGACCTGGCCCAGGACCGTACGGATCTTGGGGCGGAGGTGGTCCTCGCCCATAGTTTTGATCCTGATATTGTCCTCCATATTCTTGTCCGTAACCCTCATTGTAGCCATCGTATCCATAACCACCCTGGTAGTCATCATATTGCTGTGGTGCTCCGTACTGTTGTGGCGGCGCGCCGCCCTGCTGTCGCGGGGCAGGCCTTTGTGGCGCTGGACCCCCGTAAGATCGCTGTTGGCCGCCGTAGCCTCCGTCGTATGCCATGATTATACGTTGGCAATACTCGATAGCGGACGAGAGTTGGAGGTTTGGCTTCCAGAGCCTTGGTGTAGGTTGTCGTCAAGCGACCCAGGACCGAGAGGAGCTGTAGGATTTTCCCAAGTCCCGCCGAGAGAAGGTGTTTAGGTTGGTAGGCGCAAAGGATTACAGTCGCATTGCCGCAGTTACAGCCACCAAGTTTCGGAAGGGCGTGATCGGCAGTCCAAATCGTGGGACTAACTTAGTGTGTGAGAGAAGCAGAGGACGTGACCGTCGATCTCAAGGACGAGAAGCGGGAAAGAATGAATAGGTAAGAATGTGACCGCTGTCTGAGAGACTTGCTGGCAATGGGCGACAGGGAGACAGCTGGCAGACCGCGCAGAAACGGAGCCGGGTCAGTCGGGGAAGAGGCACAGGCACAGCCGCCAACGGAGTAAGGCACCGTAATAATAATAGGTTGGGTAGGTAGGTTGGTAGGTTGGTAGGTCGGCAAGGTAGTAACAAACAACGATAATAGTAATAATGACAGCGCAAACTGCAATGCAAATGACAGGGAGGGCCCTAGACAATCTGTTTGACCGAGTTGCAGCGCCCAAAAAGGAGGACAAGAGAGAGACCTAGGTAAGACAAAGAAAGCTTCAAGATGGCGCAGATTAAGATGCGGAAGGAGATTTCCCTTTATGTCTGGCTCGTCCGAAACGACGGAAGGTACAGCACAGTACAGTACAGTCACTGCTGGCTGTCATCAGCCCTCTCCATACAAGGTTGCGTTGCCTCCAACCCCCAACGTGACCTACCTGCCTGCCCCAGGGTTGGTCTAGTCTAGCTCCAGGACGGAGTAGAACACATCCCGTCCATCCATCTTCTTTCTTCACATCCATCGAAGCTTGTGGGGTCAGGGCGCCAATCCTCCTCGAGTCCAGTGGCTTTGTCGCTGTGTAGGGCCGTTTTCGAGGTCACCTCCCGGTGGGGATGGCCAGGTACCATCTGCATGTCCTGGTGGCCACTGAAGCCGTGCAGCGCTTGGCGGGCGGTACCTTGCCTTAACTTGAAGCCCAGTTGGAGGGGTTAGAGGGGTCGGGTACCCTAGAAGCGAGACCGAGGGGTTTCCAGGGGGGTGTCATGATGCGGCTTGCCCCTGGAAAGGTCCTGGAACCGTCGACTGTCTCCATCCGACCTCCAGGGTCCTGGGGCCCTTCTTTCGATGCTCATCATCCATCTCTAGCTCTTGGAAGTTAGCTCTTCGCGTATTCACTAAGCGAAGCTCTTTACGAAGGCCATGAGAATGCGATTTACGAAAATCGAGGTCATCCAGGCCTTGCGAGGTGTCGTGACCGAAAAGGAGCTCTCTTCACCGACTCACATCGGCCCATCCAGCTCTCATTACCACCACCGCGAACCCGTTCATGGCTAACCCAAGCCATGCTGGTCCAATGATGCTGTATCACGAGATTCGTCACTGACCTACCCATTCCAGTGGCCCCAATGATGGGGCGCTACGCCGCTGCCGGCTTGGCTCTGAACCGCCAGCGGGTGCATGGCTGTCTGTGGCTCAATCCAGCCCCTGGCCATCAAATATTAGCTTAGATCGGCTCTTATACAGGAGATCATTTCATCAAACCCTTTGATGCCCATGGATACCACGTAGCACTTCATCTATAGTTTTTCCTGCTACTACCTTGGTCATTATGCGCCGGGGTGCGTCAGAGCCCTCTGCACCCAGCAAAGCATTGCCGTGTATCATAATGCCATGGCCTCAGCTTCATATTGGTTAAGCTTGCCTCCTTTGACGTATGGGATCCAGCCATCGAACTTGACGGAAAGTCATGCGAAACAGCTCCAGCCGAGGAGGCTGGCTCTCCGGGTCGAAACGAAATGATGAGCCAGATCCTTCAAAGCTGCTTCTCCGTGGTCGATCGACCCCAGCAGCCCCAGGCACGGTTCCTCGCATAACATCATCAGTGGAGCCGGCCAAGACTCCGTGCCTCATCGACGAACGTTTTCCGTGGTGGGTGTGTCCGATCATAGGCTTTGCGGATTCCTTCGGAGGATATCTGGCCTAGCCGCCGCGGGATGAGAGACATTGTGGCACTTGTCGAACGCGGCCATGCGGGTCTGGTTGTCAAACATCACTTGGCTTACCACCATTTCGACGTCAGAAGAGGCCTCATTAAGCCCTGATGACCATGGCTGTGACCTTCACGTGAGAAAACAGTTGCAAGTGAATGGGTCCATGACATTGACGGACTGGCTCGTATCTCTGACATTACCGGGATATTCAATCCGTCCGATGGCTTCTCGAGATGCTATACGTCAGGCAGGCCTCCGAGCTGACCACAAGCTTCGACCAGTCAGAGGCTGTGGAGCGTCTTGATTTGGAAGATGGGTCTTGCCACCTCGCGACGGCATGTTTTGCACGACAGGTAAATTCCATTGTGTGGACGGTTGAAACAGAAGCCAAGCCACACGCGTGGCCATCCGTTGGGCGCTTGTGCAACTTGTTTGCCGCCAGCCGCCAGATTGTGGCTCAGAGGGAGCCAATTGACAAACAATTCCATTGTATCAGATATCATCCAGTGCTACAATTGTTTCCGGCTACCAGGAATGTCAGCTTGCAATGTTTCATTTGTCACTGATCTGCTCATTGGTGTTGCTGAGAGCTTGCTGCGATATCTGCAAGCCTTGATGTGGCTGAGAGTGAGTGGCGTAGGTAGACAGTGGTGTCGGAGTCGGGACAAGACCACCTCCGAACATTGACCGCCTGCCCGATCTGATGCTCTACCAATGAAGTGCATACTGCCAAATCAATGACGGATGCAGAATCGTGAAAATCATCATTGGAAGAAGTGGCACTGAAGCAGAGTTCATCCCACCCGCCATTGCGCACTTTTACGACGCCTTCACACCGAATTGAAGTAATTGCGGGTTCTCCAGAAATTGCCATGGCACCGAAACAGCCGTCGTCGAGGTGGTGGTTCTGGACCAAGGTGATGCTCGGGTAAGTCAATGGCAATGGAGCAACTGTTTGAGCCGGAACTGACGGATTGACAAGTGGCGCTGTTGTCGCTGTCGGCGGACCTGCCTTTACCATGTGGTTGACTCCCACCGAAGAAGAGCTACGATCGAGATATAACCCCGAATTACGAAAGAAGAGCTTGGAGAATCGTGAGGAGCGACAGCAAGAGTTTGACGACTTTGTGACCCGATTGAAGGAGTACTCCAAGTCGGACAAGCCGAGTGAGTGTATTCCGTTTGAGGCTAAACCACATATACTTACCCCTCATAAGTCTGGATTGTGGTCAAAGAAGAGGAAGAACGAAAGAAGAAGGCGGCTGCTGCTGCGGTCAAGGCATCACAGCAAGAGACTGATGCCCGAAGAGAAGAGATGAGACGGGAAGCTGGTCTGGATTCGAAATAAAATGAGGCGGGGTGACAAGGAAACTTTGGATACCCATCGAGTGCTTGTAAGAGTATTGACATGATGGAAGGCTACTCGTGTACAACAGCTGGGTGAATGAGGGTCATGATGGACGGTATGAACATCTATGTAAAGCAATTGGAGTTTCCGACGAATAAAATATAGTCAAATTCTCTCGATTAATGACACTGACCGGTTGGTAGTTCTTTGGATGATTGCATTGACTGGTATTCATGCTCTGCTGAGACTTTAGAGTTGTTTGCAGACTGAGATCGTACGCCCCACCAATACCTACCTCCTTAGGCATTGTTGTTCGCGTAAAACAAACGATAAACTTACACGTCTCGGCAAATAGTTCTCGGTTCTTCATGAATGCGAAAGCAGCACGGCAGCAATCATAGATATATCCTCCCAGCTCACAGAGTGGAGAACTAGGAGCATGCCCTGCCCGTGCTGTGCGGCTTTACCCCACGAGCCTGGGCCTGGGTACAAACAACGTCACGGGCGTCAGTCAATGGCGCAAGTGGAAAGTGGAGGGCGGGCCACACACAGACACACAGGGAGAGAGCCCCCTCCTTCCCTCGGCGAAATGGTAGTTCCACAGGCGAAAACTCTTGGCACGCACAAAATCTACTTTGATCCATCACCACCGTTCGAAGCCGACGGCGACAAACAGCTCAATACCCACGCCTATCTCACCGGTACGCCGCCCAACCCGCGCCCGCTCGCCTCCCCGGGCATCTTTGCCTGCAACACTCGATTTTTCCCGTCCGAATCCGTCTCAGCTGACGAGCATTGCTGCAGTTTCGATCGAGTCTCCCCCGATCCCCCGCATCGAAATTCGCCCATCATGTCCGACGTCCAAGAGCGCCTCAAGAAGCTTGGCCTGGGAGCCCGAACTGGTACGTGAATTTCTGCCAATTTTTTTTTAGTACTGTATGGAGGGAAACTTAAAGGCTAACTTGCGACATAGGGTACGTTTTTCTCAACACATTTCGACGTTTCCCCCGCCGTCTCCGACCATCGCAGCTAACCTGGTGACATAGTGGAAAGGGCACTCCCCGAAGAAAGGTCAAGCGTGCGCCCGCCCGCTCCGGCGCCGACGACAAGAAGCTTCAGCAGACCCTCAAGAAGCTGAACACTCAGCCCATCCAGGCCATTGAGGAGGTCAACATGTTCAAGTCTGACGGCAACGTCATTCACTTTGCTGCCCCCAAGGGTTAGTCATCCCACTCTGGTCGTGTGCGCGGGGTCTTTGGTGTTTTCGTTCAAATACTGACATGGGTCCCCCCAAACAGTCCACGCTGCCGTCCCCTCCAACACCTTCGCCATCTACGGGAACGGTGAGGACAAGGAGCTTACCGAGCTTGTCCCCGGCATCCTTAACCAGCTTGGCCCCGACTCGCTCGCTTCCCTCCGCAAGCTCGCCGAGAGCTACCAGAACATGCAGAAGGAGAAGGGTGAGGACGAGGACGACATCCCCGACCTCGTCGAGGGTGAGAACTTCGAGAGCAAGGTCGAGTAAAGTTGCTCAATTCCATCAATATCACGGGCCGGTGAAATCGTGGGCATGTTCGGTCAGGAGGCTGGCTAGGTTATCCCGCGAGGTGGGTTATGTTTTGCACCTGGGGAATCCATTGGAGGAGGGTCGCCACAGAGCTCCCAAGGCGTCTTGTGCCTCAGGAAAACTGGGAGTCGGTACACAAAAGGTCACGGCTTGCGAGAATGTCGCGGTGGAGCGGCTGTATTCCGGCTGGCTGAGGTTGATTGATCTGTACAAGAAAAAAAAAATACGACTTACATCGGGAGAAATACCAATCTCTAATGATGACAACCATGACTACGCTCTTCTAGTTGGAACTTTGACCCTCCCTCGTTTCTCGTCCACCCTGTCAAGGCCGTCTGTCGAGCCTCCTGCTTTGCCTGTCTCCTATCGGCAAGCATTGGGCTCCCCTTCAAGTCATGATATGTGCTGTATCCTAGGTGGATGGGTGCGTAGCCTGCATTCTCGAGACTACCTGAGAGCTCTCTTGCTGTCTCCCACATTCTTCGTCTAGACATATGGCTTGCTCCTTTTGTGCTGAAGGGCTTCCGGCCTTGAATCACACCACCAATGATGGTCTCCTCCACACCTGAGTCTGACCATGCAGCGGCAAGATTGCTAGCAGAAATCTTCTTGGCTCGAGCCGACACAGCTCTTTTTGCAAACTCAAACTCCAGGTCTGTTGTAATGACCTCGAACTCTCTGAATGCATACTCTCCATGCCACTGTCTACCAGCGAGGGGGCTCATCCTACCTTTTGCTGAGAAGGCACGCCGGCATCCCGGAGCAGAATATTGCGATTTCGGCAATATGATATTGTGAATGTATGCATTTGACGGGTCGATGAAAAGAGAGGTTAGAGATGAGAGGAGTGAAGTACACTGCTTGAGGGCAAGTTTATCAGAGCAGGACTTGGACAGGGTGGGAGGTGCATCTCCTCGAGCTGGCTTTCGACGGACAACGCCAAGTTGAGAAAAGTAAGCTCGTCCTGGTAGACATTTCCCATCGGTTGAGGCAAGTTCTGTCGCAGCCGGAGTTGGCCAGGGTGAAGCATCTTCTTGAGCAGCCATTGTGAGCTCCATACTAGCATCACCACCTAAACTCGTCAACCACATACACACTGTCAGTGATTATACCGACTTACATGGTGCTTCTGAACAATACATGTGAAGCTTTACGTCATCTCTAATTTCGAATGGCTTCAATGGCATGTCGCCCTCCTTAGCCGTAGTTCTCGGCGTCCTACGCAGGATACTAGAATCGTCATCTTCGTCGAGGAGCCTCTTACACTCATCGAGCAAGAAACGATTAAAGGTCCTAATGGCCAGTATTTCGGCATGCCAATCATGAATGCCTACGCCATTGGACTCTGCTACTTTCGGCACTGGAAGGCACTTCATGCCCGTTCTACGAGACTACTTAGAATGTGCTGGATCACTAATGGCAGATAGGGCTCGCTTACGCTAGAGCCAGGCAGGACAGGATGCCATCCCGTTCGGCAACGATGCCGCTCAACGGCACCCACTCATGAAGGCCATTGTCACGAACAGTGGGTTTCCTTTTCGCAGGGAGCTTGTCAAATTGCTGCAGCACGGCTTGCGCGATCAGATCTGGCTGGGAGGTCATCTAGACATGCCCACGATACCTCGAGAGGATCCGAGTAACCAAAAAAATGAAACAAAATAGAATTTCGAGAATTTGAAGCAAAAGTGATCCGTGTAATTCAATGGTCGTCGGCCGACAAGTCTCTTGATTGGACGAAACACAAACCCCCGTCCTGGTGGAGTTTAAGGTCAGGGTGACCTCGCGCAGGTGCACGTGATGCGCGGCGTCATTTAGCGCATCGCCTGCCCTAGGTCGCTTAGTCAGTGTGCACACAACTCGAGAAATTCCCAGGTTGCGCCGGATCACGAACGTCTCTTACTTTCTGCCCATCGCCCAATCCCCCACGGTCCAACCACACAAAACACCTTGTCGCCCCTCTAAGGAAGCACACCAGCGACAAGATGCGAACCTACGACGACACCTTCTCCGGCGAGAGAATCTACCCTGGCAAGGTACGCCCAATTCCATTGCCTTCCTCCCCGTCCCCGGTCCGATAATTATCGAAAATGCGAAGTTCTGGGTTGCTGAAAGGAGCATGACGGGATCGCATCATGGGGATGGGGGAGAGCTCAGTTATGGTTACGTCTGTGATGAGAACATGGAGGCTAACGGGTCATCGCATCACAGGGTAAGCTCTACGTCCGCGGCGACAGCAAGTTCTTCCGATTCCAGAACGGCAAGTCGGAGTCCCTCTTCCTGCAACGAAAGAACCCCCGCCGTATCGCCTGGACCGTCCTCTACCGCCGACAGCACCGCAAGGGTATCTCTGAGGTACGCATCAATCAAGCAGAGGGAGTGCTGGGAGCGAAGCGCTGCGCGCTCACCCGCCCCCTCTCCCTCTTCCCATATCCAGTAACAGGACTGACACATCCTACAGGAGGTTGCCAAGAAGCGAACCCGCCGTGCCGTCAAGGCCCAGCGAGGCATTGTCGGTGCCTCCCTCGACGTGATCAAGGAGAAGCGCAACATCCGACCTGAGGCCCGCTCCGCTGCCCGCGCCCAGGCCATCAAGGAGAGCAAGGAGAAGAAGCAGGCCGACGCTGCCTCCAAGAAGGCCGAGAAGGCTAAGCTTGCCGCTGCCGGTAAGGGCCAGGCCAGCCGACAAGTTAGCAAGCAGGGTGCCAAGGGTTCTGCCCCCAAGGTTCAGGCGAGAACCCGTTAAGATGTTAAATGGGCTTGCTAGGGAGGATGAATGAAAATGGGAGAGTGGAGTCCGTGGTTCTTGTGTCTTTGTCCGGCCGGTTCTTCTACAATCTCGGGAGCATGGAATGCCATAGGGTGCATTGATAGTTGAGCAATGCCATATCGGTGCAAATGGTCAAAAGAGCATCTCTAGTTTTTGCCGTGACCAAGAAGATGTGCTTGCTCATCATGGGGTAGCTAGGTCAACAATAACTCGCGGCGTCAAATGAGGGTATCATCATGTTGCTCATTAGAGAGCTACGACACACATGCTTATGACACACAAGATCACGGTTTCACGCAAGCAATATGTGAGGCAAGAATTGTGCTCAAATGCTCCTTCGTGGGAGTGATTTTCAAATTCTATCGTTTCTCATGCTCATATCTAGTCTATTATTTTTGGGAGACCTTTGTGCCGCAACTCAATTACAGCTGGGCCAGGACACCGAGAGCACCAGAGGTCTCAATGCTCTGGGGGTGGTCGTCCTTGGAGGCGTAGGTGACCTTGCCGTGGTCAATGATGATGGCGAAGCGACCAGTTCGCTCATCGAAGTTCCAGCCGATGCTGCGGGAGAACTTGGCGTCCTTGTCGGACATGAAGAGCTAGGTATGTTAGTATCAGGCATCTTGATGGGGGTGATTCTGGCACATACAATGCTGTCGTCGGTGACACCGTTGGCCTTGGCCCAGCCGTTCATGACGAAGGCATCGTTGAAAGCAACAACGATGACCTGGTCAACACCCTTGGCCTTGATTTTGTCGATGTGCTCGGTGTAGGAAGGAATGTGGGAGCCGGAGCAGGTGGGGGTGAAAGCACCGGGGATGGAGACGAGGACGACCTTCTTGTCCTTGAACTCTGCAGTCAAAAGTCAGCATGTGAAGATGCGGTGAGGAACTCGAGAAGAGTCACGTACCCTGGCTGGCGGCGTAGGGAACGGGAGTACCGCAAGTAGAGAACTTGGAGATCTCGGGGGTGGGAGGGATGTAGCTGAAGAAGACACCCTCGGGGAAGTTGTCGCCGGCCTTGAGCTCAGTCATTTTGGCTGTGTTGTTGGTGTTTGTGTTGGTGGTTAGAGAGAAGTGAGGGTTGTGAGGGTATCAATTTGGAGAGTGGAAGAAAAGATAAGAGCCGGGAGGTTGAAGAAATATGCAGAAGATATAGATAGACGGTCGGTGACCGTTCGCTCCTTCCGTGACGGAAATCTTTCTAATGCCGGGCACCCACCGGGCACTCCTGCCCCTCAACCCCTCCTACCCTCCTACCCTCCCCCAATTGTCCGTGTTGGCCTCCCCGCTGTTTGCCCCTTCGGAGAGCAATCGGAGAGGCGGAGAGAAGTCCACACAATCATAGACGGCATTGGCGCAAGAGGGGTCGGCGATGAGGTCAGTGAGGCCTTGTGGGCCTTTGACCGGAGCGCGGGCGACGCGGCCCAAGTGGAACCGGCGCTGGCCACGCTTTCGCTGCGCTGCGCTGTCTGTGGTGTTGAGGGACGGGGGGACCTTGATAGTTGACCCCAGCTGGAGACTGTTTCGATGCAAGGGTCCCTCCAGGGATGTATTTGGAATTGCGCCTGTTTTTCTAGCCTCGCCTGTCCCCATCGTGATATCTACTATGAAAGACTACCATGATTCTTCACAACTTGACGTCGTCGGTCCGGTGGCGGAAGAGAGGCTCGGCTGCAAGTCGGCGCGCCGAGAAACGTAAGGAGGGTCCTGTATCGGGCAAGTATTTGTCATCCTCTGCAGGCGCCGCAGGCAGAGAGGATCAGATTAGATTATCAGCGGGCAACGCTAGTCGGCCTCAGGCACAGAAGCAAACAATGTCGTCCTCCCGTTTATGCCCGCCGGTTGCAGTACATCGCAATCAGGTGGTTCCGGAAGCTCTAGATCCGTGGTTGGATGGCGGGTGGGAGTGAAACCGAAACGGCAACTTGCGGCGGATTACGCCGCATGAACGCCGCGTCTGGTCGATTTCGTAAAAACACAGGTACCGCATTTCCGGAGGAATGACGTTCGGGTTCCTAGACCGAGCCGAGCAAAATTTCTCTTCTGATTTGTAAATAGCAGACAATGGCAACTATTCGAACCAGTTAAAGTGGCGATTTCGGTGAGAACTGATGACTCTCGGGAACGCCTTCTCGTGTTGAAATTTGATGCCTTTCCCGAACCGACCTCAAACAAATGCCACGTGGATTTGCCTGACAAGCACGAGTCAAACTAAACTTGGCCCAACATCCATGGAAGTCGTGGAATGCCAAAGAAACACTCAATCGACACACATGTCTCCACGCAAGCATGAAGTGGGGGTGTGCTGGGGCCCAAAGCGGTGGGATTGATAGCCTCCAACCTATCGAGCCAGGATGCCCGTGATAAAAGGTTGAATGATATCCTGCTCAAATCTCGACGTTGAGGCTGCTATTTGGAATGTGTGAGTTTGAACTATTCCCCGAAGAGGCAGGTTAATCACACACGGCTCACCGCTGGACGGAGCTCCTCGGGAGTTGGTGTCGTTGGCGCCGGCAGTCGGCAGCCAGGAACAGGCCATGATTGAAACCCTGGCGGTTCATTATGGAAATCTCAGCTGATCTGGACATGTTGTTGTTTCAATTGAGTGAGGGGTTCCACGACTGCACAGAGAGAGCTTGACTACACCACTGGGGTCAGCATCATCCTCGTCATTCACCTCAAGATTGTAGTTTGCTCTTCTTGCCGACTATTAAACATGAAAGATCGGCACATGCTTTCTCATACCATTTTTCATAATACGGGTAGTTTCCGTTGAAGAGTGGTAGGATGTTTTGTCAAGCCTGACGACTTAGAGACTAGATTATGAATCGCTCAACCCAACAGCAACACTATACAATCATGCCTTATCAAACATTAAATTTATAATGGATCACTGTGCCCCCTTTTCTACATTCTTTAATTCATGGTCTATACCATCTCTGAGGGGATGTTTGATGCCCATAGCTTAGATCCACGATGTACCGATTGACCAGGTCATTCTAGGGCTGTCCTACACGGGAGGCTCTTCGATCAGACTGCCCAGAATCTGTATTAGAATGCCTAAAGCCAGTTTATAGCTACGAACTCTTTAAGAATTTGATATTCGATCTTCTCGTCGAGACATCAGCCAACTAACCTGGCCCTATATCTTGTTGCTTGGATCGCCGGTCAGAACACTCGGCCAAGAGGTCAAATTAAGCTATCCATGGATGCGAAGTTCCACATTTGCTACTTATACATGTAGGGCTAGGTATCTAGATCTTCTGCCGTAAGCAATTGGGATTGGTCGAATAGCTCAATGGCGACATCCAGGTCGCCGAGAGCCTGCAGTGTGCCTAGGATCCAGGACGACCCAGGTATTACTTGCTTACATCTTGATTTGTTCTTGATCACCCATCTATTAATTTCCTCCATGTGAATTTCACTCTTTCTCCGGCTCCTCGAAGTTGACCTTCTAGTTCAACATCTCATCCGGTAGTTGGTCTGTCCAACCGGAGACTTGAGGTGAATGGGCAGCACTTTGGAGTTCTGTAAGAACAATTCCGATCATATTATAGTATTACACCCTAAATATTTTTCTTGGCTTCTATCGAGCCTCAATTATAGCTACAGGGCGTTGTCTCTTAGGCAGCCGTGGGTGTCAGGGCCTTCACAGAACTGAGGTTGTAGGACTACACCCACCTCCTATGGGCTCAAAGGGTTTCATTTCCAGTGTTCAAAAATTTCCCCCTGAATTATTTAATGAGTGCCCTAAGTATAAGGTAGAGAGCCCTCCCTTATGCCTGAGCGATGTCGCCCACTTTCATTGTTCCAGGAAAGTCCATACTTCAAACCGAGACGCCATGTACATTACCCTTGATGATTACTGATATCTATCAAGCCATAATAGTCATTATGTATTCATACGAAAGCGTAGTCAAATATAAGGGTAACAGCTCGACCACAGTTTTCGCCCATAAAACCGCCGCACAGTTGCCTAGAAAGTATCTTCTAAATGCTATTATGAACCTCCAGTTATCCCAACTCCATGCTAGCAGTGCTCATTTCCTCAAGATAGACATGATTGTCGTTATTTATACGGACCGAGATTAGCCGAAGCGGGGAAGCTTTGCTGCATGCATGAACTGAGATTCGAAGAATTGCTCTGAGATCACTCAACTCATCAGGCCTCCTCTGCTTCGAAGACAAGATGGCAGAAATGACTTCAATGGATACACCAACCAGCAAAGGTACGTCAGTTCTATTTACAGGCATGGCCACTAATAAGTAGCTTAGATGTAACTGATCTATGGACGGTTGAGAAGGCCTTAACTGGCAATGATCTAGTTCAAGGGCCCAGTTCGCCAATTTCCCTCTTCCATCTTCTAGGAGGCCTCAAGGCGACAAAACGCGAGGGATGGAAGAGGCATGGCATAAAGTAAGTCCAGTTCAGCATAGGATGTACAACTAGTGCTAATCCACCAACAGCCCCGAGTCTGTCGCAGACCACTCATATAGGATGGGCATGATAGCCATGTTCGCTCCTCAGGGACTTGATCAGGTCAAGTGTATGAAGATGTGCATGGTCCACGATGTTGCTGAATCAGTGGTTGGCGACATCACCCCGTTCAGCGGAGTTTCCAAGACAGAGAAGGCCAGAAGGGAAACGGCCACTATCGAGTACATTGCTACACGATGGAGCGGGCCTCATACCTCTGAGTTACGAGAACTATGGCACGAGTTCGAGGCTGCTGAGACTCCGGAAGCCCAGTTTGCGCAGGACATTGACAAAATTGACCTCCTTCTGCAGGCTGTCGAATACGAGAAGGATGGCAAGGGTCAGCGAGACCTAGGGGAGTTCATGGGAGTCGCGCGTAAGCTGCGTACCGAGGCTGGCAAGGCATGGGCGGACGAGATCCTACTGGAGAGGGAGAAGCTCTGGGAGGGCCGTGAGCATATCAGAGGAGAACAGGCAGAGAAGGGTGGTGTGTCCACAGAGGCTCAGAAGCTGCAAGATGCGTACTATGCCTAGCGGAGGCAGCACGGAGTAGATGCTCCCATATCATGATATGGTTTCAATATCTGATGCCGTCAGAATATGACTACCCAATGGGCCTGGGATATCAGCAACATCCTCCCTTGTAATGGAGGTTGTCTGTGACTGTGACTTGACCGAGGATCAGCGTACTCCCCAGTGCAAAACAGGCAGGCGCTATCACGCACAGTCCTCTTCGAATGTGATAAGACCTCGAGGCTGACAACCTGCATACCTAGACATGCATTAGTTAGTTGTCACTGGTGCGCGAGAAGTCTCAATTTCTGGTGCTTGGAAATAACAAGAAAGAAAAAAAGCAATTCATTTCTCGAGGGCAGTGAATATGCTGGCGAACAAGGCAGGAGCAACTGCCGAATCGGATAGATGCTGCAGCTCTGGCCTCCCTCCAGCTCCTGCCGCTGCAGTCAAGGCAACTACGGCAGCCACAGTTGACCTTGACGGGATGGATGCAAAACAACCACATCAACCGCTAATTTGGCCTTGTTTTCCCCTCTCGTCACAATTACAACATCCCTTCTTGCACTTTGACAAGAGCCCTGAGCCCAAGGGTCGTGTCGTTACATCCTCAAACTCGACCCCTTTCCGCACCAACGGATGAGACATTAGTCCAACGGTTACCTCAAACGTCAGGCTCGTGACTCAGGGTTCTAGGGCGTCGCGGCCACCGAAAAGCAAATTACCTTCCGAGACAATTTGCGCAGCCCTATTCCCACCTACTTAGGGTCAAGGACTCGTGTGGGGGACCTCATCAGGGGACTGGACAGGGACGGCACGATACTACAGGGCGATCGGGACCGAGGTGGGGGAAGTGATGGGGGAGAAAGATCTAGATGCGTGCCGTCCAAATGAGAGAGATGGCGGCATCGATCGAGGAGAGCTGAACGACCCTTGCACAGCTGGTTGGTCCGTCGTGGAGACGGTGTTAAATGCCCAGCAGTTGTCGAGATTAGCTCCCTATTGACAAAGCCGGTGCTCCGTACGGATATTTCCAGACTGACCGGGCGTCTGCAGGCCTTGTGCCGTCGTCACCATTACAAATGTTGGTGCTGGGACTATTCGATAGTCAGGGCGCACGAGGAGAAAGTCCGAGCGAGAAACGCATTGTTGCTCTTCGACAACCAGGCCTCAGCCACAATCCGTTCAGGACAAGATCGTCGCTCCAACATGACCTGAATGCGTTTCACGATGCAGCAAACATGGCCTCGCAGAAGCTGAGCTGTCGGTCTGGTCTTAAACGGCTTGTCAGCGATGATCCCCCAGATCAGATCCCGACTCTTTGGATACAACTCGGGATCGACGCAGATTCTTGCGTCAAAGCTGTCGTCTCCACCAGCAACAGGGAACAGGGAACAGGGAACAGAGAACAGGGCACTTCGTATAAGGTGCGTGTCCATCCCGTGTGCGACAGGACCAGCCGCCTGCCAGCCATTTTAGCCTCAGAGCCCGTGCTTCGTGCAGTCCGTGGGACATCAGGTCGAGACACTGTTGGGTGTGGACTGGAGTTTGGTCAAGTCAATGTCAAGCACCTCACCGGAACGCTGGCTCAGGGCTAGCTCGTCACGCCCTGATTGACAAGTCCACGCCAACTTGCAAGCGTTGGTTCAGGACCAGGCTCTCTGTTGCCCTGCTTTAGGACCTAGGCTACTGCAGCCAGCATTCAACGTCCACCTCAACTCATGTGTGACGTCGACCGTTGATGCGGACTGGCCGACGGCATCGACACCAACCTTGAACAAACTTCGACTACACATTCCCGACGGCACAGGGCAGAGAGGCGTACAGGGGTAAATGTAGCCGCTGGCTTTCCTTGGCTGGCTGGGAGAAAATATGGCAAAGTCGAGCAGCCAAGAGGGCACGAGCTGAAAGCCATCATTTCTTTTTCCCTCACAGATCTCGACTGGCCTGGCCTGGCCGCCAATCCGCTTCGCTCAAAGCTCGAGCAAAAGCCACACCGAAACACAAACTTCGCGCCATCTATCCTCGAGTTCCGATTCTCCGCCACCAGTCACCATTCACAAAGCAAGGATTAGGGCGGCCACTAAGATCTAAGCGAAAATAGAGTGCCATTCCCTGATCCCGCCTTGAGAGAGTCTGTGGACTCCCAACCAAGATCCACCATGCCCGATCGATCCATCTTCCCTGACCACAGAGGCATCTGGGAGACACAGAGCGCAGCAAAGATTGGGGGGAAGGCTGCTCTCCGAGAGGAGAACTTTTGCTCTCAGGGTCGTTTCTGATTGCCCAGTTCCTCTTACGCCCCTGTCACCGTGCGTCCATGTCCAAGTTTTGGCGCAGAGCTAGCGGATACTCACAACAACGCTGAAAGCACGATGATGCTGGGACAAGTCAACAGGCGTCAGTGCCAAGCAGAGGACGCGTCGTCCAAGGCTCGGTTTTCCCTCTCAACTGCCTCCCTTCTCGGTCAAAGAGAGACGAAAGTTTGTAGGATAAGCACTCTGACCATATTCTTAGGTTTCGAGAGCCATGGCTGTCGCGAGGCGGCATCACTTCTCGGAGAGTTCACTGCTAAGGGCTTGCCAGATCCACCTCGCCCCAATTCCCCTTACATCCGGAGCCATTTGTTCTAGTGGAATCTGTTATGTTGGTCTACGGTAGACTGGGGAGGCTAGCCTTAGTGGGCATCAAAAGGTTCCGACTCGTTGATCACTCCCCAGCGGGCGTGTGTGCCTGAAGCCAGCCACGGGCCGCTCTGAATGACCAGGAGGCGGCTTCTTGTGCATCTCTGGTTTCCTCCAGCAGGTTATTTAATACCTACACTATCCCCGTGTCCTAAGCTGCAAAGTCCTGCTTGAAGGCTGCCTGATTCCTCTGTCTCTCATCTTCATACTTTCACTTCTCAACAGCCGCCTTTATCCATTCTTTCGTTCTTTCATCGCCCAAGATGGGTCTTCTCCCTCTCACTTACACGCGCCCCAAGCACGTGGACCAGGAATCCTTCCGTAACAGCGGAGACTCGTTCTCTGACACAGAAAAGAGCGATGGGTCCGTCAGGTCTGGCCGCTCTGGCTACTCTGCTGGCATTCCTGACTCGCTCGCTTTTGACAAGATCATCAGCGGTGGCACCTGTCCGGTAGGTTGAACCCATATATCTCGGGTTGTGAGTTTGAGAAGAATACTAACAAACCCCCACAGCCCATGACTGTCCGCGACTTCATGAGCTATCTCATCTATGTCGAGCATGCCGCCGAGAATCTTCAGTTCTATCTCTGGTTCAAGGATTACGAGAAGCGGTTTAACACTACCTCAACGGCCGATATCAAGCTGGCCCCGGAGTGGACGCAGACCATGCAAGACGAGACTGTTCTTAAGATCCGAAAGGACCAAGCCGATAAGATGCGAAAGGAGCCCAAGACGGCAGAGATTTTCAAGGGCACAGACTTTGAGAAGAAGCAAGGGGCCCATGACAATGTGTCAGGCGGATCGGACCCATTCGCGACACCTCCGCAGAGTAGCAGAGGCGATAATGGTTCGATATATACTGCATCCAACACAGTACAATCGCTCAACGCTGTGAGCTACCAGGCCCACGCCTCAGAGGCATTCCAAGCGGCTGGGGCCCGACAGCCTTGTGAGTCAAGACATTCCCAAACACGGAATGGAATGAGAATGCTAACATGTAGATAGTCACGATCCAACCGTTCCGGGAAGAAATCAACCGAGTCATTGTGACGTACCTGATGGACGGTGCCCCCCGACAACTGAACCTGTCGGCTTGTGAGCAGAGGGCGGCTATCCAAGCACTATCCCAAACGACTCACCCAAGCGCATTCCGCAACGTCTTCAAGACGGTTGACTCGAGTCTTCGGCATCAGGCTCACCCCAACTTTGTCAGATGGTCTATCTGCAACGGAAACCCTGCACGCGTCTTCTTTGCACGATCGTTGGGTGTGGGGCTGATCGTGGCGGGCATCGTCCTGGGCATCATTCTTGCCCTTAGCAAGGCGGGACGAGGCTACCGAGCACTGGTGGCAATCGCTTTCGTACTGGGCATCAGCACACTGGTTGCAGCGTACAAAGGCATGTGCGTCGTCCTCCACGGAATGCATCATCGACATGTGAGGCCATGGGAGTTGTTTGTAGATAGCGAGAACGTGGATGATATGGAGAAGCGAAGTTTCGAGTCGTTTGGGTCCACCAACAGCTACGAGGACGAGCCATGGGTCGTCAAGTACGAGAAACGCAACGTCGTCCGCAAGGTGTTTGACCGCGAGGTCTGGATCCAGGAGCCGGCACTGCGACAGATCCAGGATACCATCTTTATCCAGGCGATTCTGGCTTCAGTCCTCCTAGGGGGTATTGTAACAGCGGTATTTGTGGCTATTCCCGGGGGAGGTTACTTTTAGAACCTTGTGGTTGGTCTACATTCATTTTGATTGCTTTGTTCGTCTTGGTAATTGGCTGGAGAGGGATACCCTGGTTATTTTATTTGCTTGGCAGTTGGATGGAGTTTGGTCAGGTACAGGTAAATGTCTATGTCTCGAGGTCCAGAGGCCTTGTAGGATATAATTAGAGACAGATAAAGAGGTGAAAAATAGGTGGTTTTATTTGGTGTTGACGCTCAAAAACAAGTATTGGATGCTCGTCCGGCTGTGCACTCCGTGACAAGAGCCGACTCCGGCAATTGACCCAAGCTCGGCATCGGCATAAGGTACCTAGGTGCCCATCCGCCCTCATGCAGCCTTGGCCCCTCCTCTACCAATGCACCGCGCACGGCACCGCACACCACCCGGGCCATCGGGATTACTGGATGTGCAGAGGGACTGTGTAAGTGGTGGTGAGAAAGTGATGGTGAGGCTACAGTGTGAATGGTTGAGTTGGTTGAAAGTGAAGATCATATGACAATGGACGTCGCCCGGAGAAAAGGAGCACTTTCGTTGTGTGTGTGCTCGGTCGGCGTTTGTTGAGAGCATGCGCCATTAAAATTGAATGAAATAGACTAGACTGGGAAACCGAGAAGGAATGGAGCTTTCCCCATGGATCTAAGGGTAGGGACGGCCTTGAAAGGAAGAACCCCCCCATCTCCCATCTCGGAGCCTCGGCCCACCGGCTTTTGGAGAAAGTGATGAATTACAATGGATGGATCCATCATCCTGGGGACCTAGGTATTGAACGGAGTACCTAGCCTCCATCGTTATCGATAAAGATCCATCAGAGTCAACGACTTATGACCCCCATCCCATCCCATGGTTCAATCTCCCCATCCGATTGATAATAACCCCTCCACAGCCCGTCCAAGGCCTTGCTTCTTTTCTTCTCCTTAATTTTACACATTTATTCACTCCTGTTCGGTCGCATATTCGACTGTCAGCTGTGACATATTGACCTAGATTAGTTTGCGCCGCTCAACGCTCTCGCGTGCCCATCACCGAGGACCGTTGCGCCTCCTAGACCCTTTGACTCCACCACCCCATCCATCCGTCACCCCTCTATTCAACGAACCATCCTCTCCCTCTGCGCGCAATAAAGGTGCCTCAACAACCAGAATTCAACCACCATGACGCCTGCCTCAGACCACGAGGATGCAATTATCGACACTCCGAACGGGTCCGGCCCCGCCCCGCCCGCGCATCCAAAGCGCCGACTCAGGACCATGACGTCGACCGAGGAGATTGACAGCACCATCAACCGTCCCGGTAGTGTCAAGATCAATGTTCAGGGCGCATTCATCGTCGACCCGGACACGGCCACCCCGGCCTCGGGCACCAGCGCCGCGGCTGGAGGGCTGACTTCTATCAACGGCCGCGTGAGTCCGACGCATCCAGAGACGAGCGACATTCGGTTGCCTAACCACACGGCCGTAGTGAGCCACATTGCGATTGACGTACGTATTCCTTCCTAGGTATACAAGAAGAAGAACCGCGGGGCTAACGGCGCATTGCATACATAGATTGGCGGTTCACTGGCCAAGCTCGTCTACTTTTCGCGAGAGGTCGACTCAACCGACCCTGGAGGCCGGTTGAACTTTCAGAGCTTCGAGACGGATCGCATCGACGACTTTGTCGAGTTTATGCGGCACCTACGCGACAACCAGCTCGTCAATGGGTCACAACCCGGCGAACTATGTGTTATGGCCACGGGTGGTGGCGCATTCAAGTTCTACGACAAGATTCGAGATGCATTGGGCGTAGATGTGTCGAGGGAGGAAGAGATGGAGTGCCTCATCATTGGTAAGTCATATTAAACTATTTCTCAATACTTGCGCTAACTCTCGGAACTTGCAGGCCTCGATTTCTTCATCACCGAGATCCCCCGCGAGGTCTTTACCTACTCCGAGACGGACCCCATGCACTTTGTCGAACCCCAGGATAACATCTATCCCTATCTCCTGGTCAATATCGGCTCAGGTGTTTCTTTCCTGAAGGTCACAGGTCCACGTTCACACCAGCGAGTAGGCGGCACGTCGCTTGGAGGTGGTACCCTCTGGGGTCTCCTGTCTCTACTAACGGGTGCTCGCACGTTTGACGAGATGTTGGAGCAGGCGGCCCACGGAGATAATACCAAGGTGGACATGCTTGTGGGCGACATCTACGGTACAGATTATGCCAAGATCGGGCTCAAGAGTACCACCATTGCCTCCTCATTTGGCAAGGTGTTCCGCATGAAGCGCGAGGCCGAATCTGCAGCAGAGGACTCTGGCTCATCCGGCCCTAGCGACGCATCCTTCTCGGGTGCCGACGTCTCACGGTCCCTGCTCTACGCCATCTCCAATAACATCGGCCAAATCGCCTACCTGCAGTCACAAATCCACAACCTCTCCAACATCTACTTTGGTGGGTCCTTTATCCGTGGCCACCGCCAGACCATCAACACTCTGAGCTACGCCATCAAGTTCTGGAGTAAAGGAGAGAAGCAGGCCTACTTCTTGCGACACGAGGGTTATCTCGGTGCCGTAGGTGCGTTCCTCAAGAGACAGCCCAGAAACTGGGGCCGCAGGGGAAGTCTGGAGGGGATGGACGATCTTGCTGAATGGAGGAGGCATCTGCGCGAGGAGGAAGCCAACTCGAGTACGAAATGAACATCAGGGGGGCATACATCCGAGGGGTATGCGAGATGAAGAAAAGGGACAAATGCATAAAAAAGGGCGCCGTCGGTTAATCCCAATTTCGACGAAAAAATACAGGTGGAGGACGAATGGCCGGGATATCACATCACCCCCCGGCGGGCAGCATCTGGCGGCGCATATCGCGACGGCGTTGGGTTGGTTGGATAGTCGTGCATGTTTTTTTTTCCTTTGATTCTTTTCTTGATTACAGCGCATCATGGTCCGCCCAAGGGGGGGTGGTACACAAGGATATTGGAGAGTCATCTACATCCAGTCGCTCACTTCACTACGTTGGACAAGTGAAGCCGAGATGGTTACATGAGCGGCCGCAACACGCGAGCACGTAACGATGAAAATTCCCCGTTGACTTCTTGTTGTGCAAATAGATTTAGAGTAATCAGGTCACTCGCTCAACGAGAGTCAGAGTCTGTCATACCCCATCTTCTGCATCTGTCCTTGATCGTCGCCGCAGGTTCGGGCGTCGAGTACGACGCAAACATGACCAGAGAAGAGGAATTCCGGTCTATCTTCTGTCTATATCAAGGACATTTGGTCTCGCCCGGATCTCTCGACTCAGTTTTCTCTTCTTTACAGAATGCGCTATTGACAACCAAACCTTGCAACAATGGCTGATGGCATTGCTGAAATTGACGACTGCCGGAATGGGTTGGCTGGCCTAGGAGGCAGAAGAGCACAGCCTCGATATCGAAGTGTGCGTCCGGTTCCTTGCTCATCGTTGGGGGCTTTCGACACATGTTGGGAGAGTGAGAGTGAGAGTTCGTGGTCGGAGTGGAGTTATGGTCAAGATGAACCATGTTGCTGTCATGGCGGTTGTGTACCGACAAAGACTCGACAAGAGGGCAACAACAGTGCCATTGGAAACCAAGTCAACGTTGTAAGTGCAGGACATGGTGATATAGTTTCAATTGGCATGGTCACTGATACCCTTGACCAGTTTTGCGGCGATAATCATCAATCTTGTCGAGAATGCAGGGTAAATCGTGAACCCCCGTGCAAATGCCCTGACAAGGATCACACTCGACCCACCACACAGAAGGACAAGAGACACGGCCAGAGAAGAGGCACTTGGCAGGAGGAGCGAGGAGTCCCTCAGCTAGAGGATGTCATTTACTTGCTAGCTAAGCGACAACGACACCACAATGACGAGCAGAAGAGGATCCGGGACTGGCTACGGGTCAAGGGGGATTTGGAGGGAGGAGACGATGGAGCCAGAGTTACTGGAAGAGGGAGGGAGAGACGCCGGTATACTAATGATAGAGTTGAGAGAAGGGAACCAAGACGATATGAGATGAGTGGAGGACGATCTACAGGAGAGGAAGAGCATCACGGACGTCGTCGAAAGTTGAGATTCGGCCTTTGAGTTATCATCATCAATGCCAACCAACCAATTCCTTCAGGAACCAAAAAAGAAAAGTCAACCCATCGTAACGAATGGCAAAAGGGAACGGGTCTGGCCGGGGATTGAACCCGGGACCTCTCGCAAGCTTGCTTTCGGGTTTGCCCTAAGCGAGAATCATACCACTAGACCACCAGACCGAGCAAAGCGGTGAGAAACCGCTTTGGTGTGTGTGTGTTGTTTGTTGGACGAGTTGGTGATAATTTCGTATTATGTCGGTTATGGCGTGGAGTGTTTTTGAGTCATTTTATTTTATTTTATTTTTGTTTCTTT
>NKCJ01000289.1:0-52081 GCA_003947015.1 Fusarium sp. AF-6
CTATAAAATAATATAAGAACTAATATTATCTCCCTTGCCTCTTCTTAGAGCTAAAAAAATAATATATTCTAAAAAATATTAACTTGAGCTTATTTAGTTATATTAATATAATAATATTAGCTAATTAATAATACATTAATATATATAATTATATTAACTTAGTAATTCTTAGTGCTAAAGTATTTCTAATAGTAATAAGTTACCTTATAATACCTTAGAGAGTTAAGTACTTTATATAATACAATAAGCTAGTTTGGCTTAAGAGCCTTATTAATATAGAGCTAGATATAGCCTACTTTGCCCGCGCTATGAGAAATAATATAGTCTAGGTCTAAAGCCTGCTTAAGCTGCTCGAACAGCTACGAGAGGCGAGGCGACGGGAGGAAGCCCACTGACCACGGATGAAATCGGGAAGACTGGAGGAGGGGGGTTAAGGTTTTCAAGAAGTTGAGTCACACGAGTGACTCAACAGGTGGAAAGTTTGGGTTGTGGCTGATGGGATGAGTCAACCTGTCGGGAGTTGTACGTTAGTTGAGGCAGCTTGGATGCAGAAATCAGCAGGTTGCCAAATAATTGGCGTACACATCAACTTTGAACACGATGCTTCTCTTCTTGCTAGCTGGTATAACGCTCTGATATTGGCACCAGAATACTCCAAGACGGATCCTATGGATCTCTGGAGGAACGTCAAGATTCCTTTTCTCTCGCATGATTCTGACGCCAAGGCCGATAGTGAAGGTTGGATTGAGGTGGACTCAACTTCGGACATTGCTTCATTCTCTTCCCTCGCTGGGATTGCACTCACAGACGTGCCGACCGGCAACACGACTTTGACTATCGAATCAAACTACCTTGACCTCAACTGTTCGATAGTTCAGAAAGACAGCTATTTTGAGGAGGAGCTTGGTCTAACGAACCATTCTTGGACGATCAAAAGCGCGGTCGCGCCACAAAGAACAACAGGCAAGAACGGGACCTGGCATGGCTACCCCATGAATAGGGGCGAAGATAATTTGAGGTCGATAACCTGGAGCATGGCCATTGATCGATTTGTCGATGTCTACTGGCTCAACATCACGGATAGGAAAGACCTCTGGGATCAAGGCTTCACGCCAGCCATCTTTGAACAACTGAAGGGAATCGAAGTCAAACCGACTCAAATACTCTTTCAAGCCAAGTTCGCATTAAATGCTTACGCTCGCAGACTTGGAGTCCATGCCCTATGCCAGGCACATCAGGAATACGTCGAGTCCCGTGTTGAGTGTTCGCGCCGGAGCAGTTCAGCGAGATATGAATGCGCTGTCGTTGCACAGCGGCCTTCACAACGCACTCACGCACCAGTCGATATCCTGCACTTTTCCTTCCCCGACGTCTTTGGTTGGATTTCTCGGGACATGCCTCTTGTGAGCAACATTTTACAGGGCGGCGGCTCGTTCCCTGACCTTTCACTTCGCTATTTGCTCAATCCGAAACTGAACGATATTCTTGGGACGAATCACGCAGAAACGTTCAAATGCATGAAAGGCGAGGCTTTCAGTCGGAGGTTCTCCCAGATAATCAACACCTACTTTCTTTTAAGCCAGCAGTTCCTCAAAAAGTCAACAAGCAGCACGACAGACGACAGCTACTACGAACACAACATCTCAACCCCGGTCGAGGTTAGCAGTAAGCTTGTCATGAAATATGACATTTATATGGGTTGGATGGCACTCTTTTTCGTATCTTGCATTGTGCTGCTTTTATCCGGTGTTTCGGGTGTGGTGTTTACACATATGGCTGATGGACCTGAGATTCTTGGCTATGCTTCTACGGTTGTTCGAGACTCAAAGTTTATTGATATATCGAATGGAGTTGACTCTGGGGCGATGGGTGCGGCCGAAATATCACTTGAGATGAAGAATGAGTGGGTGCGCTATGGTTTCATGGATTCGGCACCTGAAGGGAAGCCCTTACTCGGAGTTGGACGAGAGGGAGAGACACGGCCTATTAAAGACTATCTGGCTTGAGGAACAACTGACAGCGAGAGATATTACCTTGATATAATTTCCTGTTCTACACGTACCACGTACCTGTTAGAAAATAACCGATACCTTCGCGTAGAGGCCCGCAAATCTCATACTACCTCATATGTGTCTCTCGTCCACCACCGAAACAAGTGGAAAACTGCATCAATCCCAAGCGGAAATAGTATCCATAGACACAAGATTTCCGATGACTGAGTCGGACAGAACAAGTCCCCCGCCAGTTTCAGATAACTGACAAAAAAGATCCAACTTCCAACATGAGAAACCATAGACATGATAAGCATAAGCCAATAAACAACCCAAAATTTGGAACTTGTCGTGGAAATATACCTTCCCCAGACAGGCTCCCAAACCAACTTCTGTAACAACTCGTTAGACTCGGGATTCCTCTTCGTCTTGCGGATAGTCATTATCGACCGGGCAATAATCTCAAGAGCGGCAATGAACATGAGGAACACCAGGACAAATGTGATGCTGATACAGCAAAACATCCAGAATAAAACGCCTGATAGGATATGGCTCTTATTCTTCTTCCCTCCGCAGCAGCCAGATGCCCTCAGCACTACAACGCAGGACGCCAACATAGAAACGAGGATGAAGAAGATAGATGGAGCGAGCATCATCATGGAGCCCACGGATAATATCTTCAACTGGCCAACTGGAGCTAAAGGGTTGCTCGGCGCTGTGATGTGTTTCCAGTAGAACGTGTAGACATATCCACCGCCGAGGAATGAAAGCCACAAGTCGAATCCCAGCGCCGCAACGGCGTCTCGAGACCAGCGGGAGGACAGGCCCATAATTCCGTCGATTACGGCGGTACGAGGACGGATGGCGAAGAAGACAAGTTGGAGGACGATGTCGCCTTGGTAACCAGACTTTTCAAGAAGATGGACCGTTAGGTAGGCGGTCACCAGAGTCTTGGTTATGACTTGGAGGGCGGCGGTGGCATCAAGAACCCATAGTCTTTTTTCTACCATTTCTACTGGTTGGTATGTTTCGGGTTGCTTTTGTTGCATCATGGCGTGGTTCGGGTCAGCTGCAGGGCCGTATCCAGGTTGCAGTTGGTTGATGTAGGGATTGTAAGGTGGATGAACGGGAGGAGGATACCCGTACTGATTCTGAACGTCAGGTTCGTGAGGTGGCATCATATCGTGCATCTCCATCCCACCACGGTTTTCCATCTGACCTTCTCGTGGTCTTTTGACGACCATACGAAGGGGACGGTCACGAGAGAGAAATGCCGACAGCGCCACCCCTGCAATGTGTAGAAGAATGATTCCAACCTGGGTCCAGATCCAAGTACTCGGTTTCCTGCACTTGCGAGCTCCCGTGTAGGTGTGAAGCTTGGGGAGCCAGTCAACTCGCACGGCGGTTTCGACGACGCATGATTCTACTTCGTCTGGTTGCTTCTGGATCGTGCAACGCACGTACTGGATTGCACTATTGGATAGGTTAGAGCGGGCGAGACTCCTATGAGAAAATATGTCGTTGTAGTCGTTCGGAGTACGTACGCTTCTGTCTTGCATGTCGTGATGGTCACAGGACTATCTTTCGGAACAGTATAATTGGGGCACATGGAATCCCCGATAAAGCATGTCTTGTTGAGTATCTATAGAGATCATCTTGTCAGCAGGCCGCGACTAAGACCTAGGTTAAGACGGACCGGCAGAAATTCTGGGAAGTGGCAGTTCGGACGAGAGTCGATCGATATTGGTGCTACGTGATATCCGTCAAACTCGCTTCTGGACCAAACCGTTAGCCAAGAAGTACCCTCAAAACACTGGTAATCAATATATAGAGTAGTAGGGACATGGCACCAACAGTTTCTGCGCACATGTGGCTGTCTGATTCGCGGCCTTGAGCCTTTTAGCAGGCGTGACAGAGGCCACAGGGCATGTCTCAAGTGCGGATATGTACGGCTCGCATGACTTTCCGATGGTCTGTGTCAAGAGTTTTCCTGTTAGCTGATGCGTCAATGGTAAATCGGAACGCATGGTCGTGATCGGACCTCGTACAGCGCGGCAGTCGAGGAGCTGCAGTTTCCCGGCCGTAGTGCCAAAAGGGACATTGTTACACTCAGATGAAAGCGCAAAGAACTTGTAATGAGAGCAAGAAGTGATGAGTAGGGCTGCGTGTCGATAAGCAATTTATTACTTGGAGTCCTAGGAAAGATCTGGAGATGGATTTTGACAAGAGCTGAAAGCCATGTGGTGATGTTATTACAGTATGATCTGACTAAATGCAGCCTTGTGTCTCCTGCTCAAAGAAACATGAATCGATAAGGGTCATTTTCTCATGAGGCTGCTCTGAGCTGAACTTGGCTTGAGGGTTGTCTGACCATTCTCGTATGACTGTCACTCCCAACTATAAGCCACGGCGCAAGGCTGAACAAATGTGGCAACCAATATTTCAAGCCAAACAATTTCGCTGACCAATTGCATTTATCTATCTGGCGGTAGTCCTGTCACCCACCTTAAACCCGCAGTGGTGGGCTTTGGCATACTTGTTACTTGGTTAAGGGGGGGTGGGCAGAGGCTGTCTGGCCCACGGGCTATGCTCTACGGAGATGATGACTCGACCAGACTAAATTACTATTCTGGGCCAACCGAGCTTACATTTATGATATGATGCTAGTGGCGACTCCAAAGGAGGCTGTCAGACACAAGGAATCTTAGTTTCTCTTGTTACAGGTCAAAAAGAGCATGGTCATTATGTATATCAAAGCTCCTCTTTGAGGAGAAAATAGAATTATCTAGGATCTAAAGAAGATAGTTGTTAATACCCAACGGATGAAATCTCAATGCGTCGCAAGCTAAGAGGCTGCTCTTAACCATAGCTCTCAATACCCTTTGTCAATTACGGCGGTGAGCTTAAAGCCCATCTGCGGCCAGCAAGGGCGCTTGGGTGGCATCCCTACAGAGCACAGCCACACTAGACACAATTAAAGGAGCTTTCAAGGTCGAAAAAGAAAGGCAATCGAGACAAAGGGAATAAAGAAGCATGCTTCTATTCTATGGACCAAAATTAGGCGCCACCTCTTGCGAATGTGAGCATAAAAATGACGGCTCGTGGCTCGTCCTATCCATCACCATCAACACACTCAGCTTCAGCCTTTCAAGACTCACCATTCTCCAAGCAACAGCATACTTCCCCAAAAGAAATCACTACTTGCCACGAACCATCACATCCCACACACTCGACGATAACTCCAACCTCACTCTTGGCCAACCTACATCAAATCTTAACACCCCCATCAAAACTCACTTCTAAAAGCAATCATGTCGCCCACTGTCCGCAGAATCTCCACCAACGAACCTTGTTTCAAGCAGTGAATGAAGGGCCGCTTTCGGGTCTGGGTCTTTTGCTTTGTAGCTGGGACATCTTTTGTAAAGGGGGCTAGAGCCTGGAGTAGAAGAAGAGTAGCGGCTAACTTTTACAAAATGTGAGAGGAAGGTAGAGGACTAGCCTGGCAATATTTAGGAATGAGCTCGGTGCCTTGCTCTTGGGGAGACCAGAGTACAAGACAGGTGCAGCAAGGGAAATGAAAGGGGAAGACAGAAGTATGATTTTTAAGATATGAGACGGCGCATGGGTCTTGGGGCGATTGGTATTATTTGATAGAAAGGCGATACGGTGTTTTCAGGTATTGGATTTTGATACCGTCATGTATTGATAGCTGTGTTTTTTTTTGTTGTTGTGGCTTTTGACATCATTGCAGCCTATAAAAATAGAAAGGGGAATAGAGTTTTTGCAAATTTGCTTTTATTTTATAGATATCGACATGTCAAGTCCTATCAGATGAGGTCATTCATATTGAGAACCCCAGCACGGTGACCCAAACACAGCCTGGTAGTTTGCCATGGCGTGTCTCGGCAGAACCATCCGTTAACCCTTTTGACATATCCCGGCTTTGTTTAGAGCCCGAAACCCGCCGATTCGGTTCAGCTCTTGTACAGGAACTACAGCATGAATGAATGAATTAATTAATTAATTAATTGCGCTCTATTTTTGCCTTGGAAGGAGGCTGAGCGAGTCAAGTTCCGCTTATTAATCGGTCGAATCAGTGCAACCATTGGCCTCTTGCGACCTGACAGCATAGCCCGGGCTAGATAAACCGGAGTCTGATGAAAGGTAATGAATGGATCGCTGGAAAGCCCGGACTTGATTGTCGGGTCGGCTCCGCTTCACGTCATGGGCGACGGATAAAGCCGTCTTCTTTGAATGATTTCCCGGAACAACGGACTCGAGATGAATCCGACAGTCAACACGCGTCACAAAGCCACTGACATGCACCGTGGGCAACTACACTACAGTCCTGGTCGTCTGTTCCACAAAGTTTGGTCACAGCAATCGGTAAATGATATAAGTACGGCCCATGACCCGACAGTTTCGAAGGAATAACCATCCGGCATCAGTCTTCAAACCCTCATTCTCGAGTCACAAACGCTCACATCCGATACTCTTTGCCCATTGAGCTCCAACGTACCTACGATGGCCTCACTAATGGTCCAACTCACCGTTTTTATGTGGTGGGCCTCAGCCGTCGCATTCGGCTACAGTTTTCGACCTGACAACCACGACACTTGGAAGAATGTAAGTGGTGGTGTGGGCTGTCTGTTTAGACTTGCCTTCTTCTCTCTTCATCCTTTCTTTCCTTCCTTCCCTTTCCCTTTTTATAAGAGAAAGAAACACTGACCTCGTTTAAAGACCCGGATCCCATCCCAAATCAATCTATCCCAAGACCAAAACAGCGGATCTTATTGGAGCAGCGCCTTTGCCACTACCACTACCGGACGACAGTTCCTCCTCATCCACCACCAGTTCAGCACCTTTTGCAAGTCTTCAGTTTTGGACCTCAAGACTCTCAAGTACTTGAAGAATGTGGACCATTGTGAAATCAACAGCGAATCCAAAACGGTGCTCCCAGACTCTTTGAGCATTCAGTTCCCTGACTTTTCGATTGAGGCCGCTGCTCCGGACAAGATCTCTCAAATGCAGTTGTCTGCCACGGCACCTGAGTACTCATTCAACTTGACCGTCGAGGCCAGAACGTCCAAGGTTCTGTTGAATGGGGGCAATGGTGTGATTGCCTGGGGATCGAATTACACCACTTGCTCCCACTGGTCAATTCCCGCCGCTCGCACCTCGGGAACGTTGCAACTCGGCACCGAGAAGGCTCTGGAACTTGACCCTTCCAAGTCGCTTACCTGGTATGATCATCAGATCATAAAGGGTGCACCAGATAGCTTTACCTTTTTCGAGGTTCACTTCCCCGATCCCAACATCAGGGTTAGTATCTGGGCATACGACTGGCCCGAGTCTTCCGACGAGTGGAGATTTGCCACGGTACGTCTTGGCGAGGAGACAACCATGGTACTACCTTTTACAATGGAAGAGCACTGGGAGGATTCGTGGTGGTCGGCTACATCAAACCGAACATATCCTCAAAGCTGGACTCTGAAATTCGATAACGGAGATTATTTGCGGATTAAATCTGTACTTGGAGACCAAGAGATCCAACCAGACACCTGGACTGGTTTCGTTGAGGTTGAAAAGAGCAGGTTCTTGGGTCAGACCAGAGGTTATGGAGTTGGCGATTTGGTCTTTATTTGATAGCTGAGAGCCGGCAGGGTGAGGGGGCATGTACATACTATACGAACCTTTGATCCATAGAGAGAAATGATCAGGCACCGATTGTAGTTATAGTTCAATAAGAGGTCATGTGTTATATGTTTGCGTAATCACGAGCCAAATATGAGGACACTTTCACCATCACCGTCTGCGACACTGGCGACGTTAGCTATAATGTCTAACTAGATGAGCGCACTATGCCTTTCAACTGCCGTGGCGGCAATAAAGCTGACACATAGAAGAAGGCAGCCAAGTTTGACGGCTACCAGACTTACGACCAGGAGTATTCTGAAGGCAAGCAAGCCCAGAGGAAGCACGACCGCTGTGGTGGTAAAAGGAACCAAATGTCTGACACTCCGGCTCTTACCTCCGAAGTCAACGAGATTCATTCCCTCACCTCTGACGGCGTAAACAAGGATATGGTGTCACGGGTTACCTGCTGTTCTGCAGTCATTGCCAGCCTCGGCATAGACCGTGGCGGGGAGATCTGCACCACCGACTGCCAGGGTGGAGGAAAGGGTCGGAACAGTATGTGGTGCCGAATCGCTCTCGACGACAGCAACATCCCCTTTTGCGCTGGTCCTGGGTATGATTGTCTGCCTGTTTGAAGTTGGGATAACCGACATAGCAGATCGGGAAATGCCCAGGACCTTTATGCCGATGTTGTGGCTGTTATTGAGGATGGGAATGCCGGTTAAGAAATACATGAGACACCAAGACGGCAGAGTATTATTAACTAACTTATCTTAAAATATAATAAAGTATTTATAAGTATATCATAATAATCGTAATGCCTTAGAGCTCTTTTACTTATTCTCTTCTATTTTACTTATTATCTTTAGAGAAGGGTTAGCTAATCATGGATTCACGTTTGGACGGAGTACTGTACTGGTATCTCGTTTTTTCTTGACCCGGGTGGGGGTAAGGGATAGATGTCACCATGTTGGGACGCCGGAGTTTGCCACTACGTTTATTACTCCTGATGGGATGAACAGATGGTGCTTGAGTGACTGTGGGCATGTCAACTACTGCACTCCCTAATGGTATGGAAACTGTTACTAGAGATGGAGATGATGGCCACGGTTCATATTTAACTTCGCATACTTATACTACACACTTTATCTTGACTTCTTGCCTTATTCCATATATTTCTCCTTTAAATCAATACACTCATAACCCTGTCCCGCGCACACTCTTGTTCATGATATGATTCATCTGCTCCTCACATGCAACCCAAAAACATCCTTTGTCTCTTCGTCATCATCTCGTGAAAGCCTCGGGAAGAATAATTCCTTTCACGTGTAGTTGCTTATGGTGGCAACCTCGACCGGGTATAACCGAGGCTGAGCGTCGAACAGGCAATGATTGCTCAGGGCCGTTACTTGAACAGGTTAAGCCAATGCAGGAGGCGTCCTCTCGATCTCTTGTAATTTACGATCAAAGTGCGGGGTGCATGCATGATGGGATGTCTCCTCCTTAATCAAGTTAGTCGACTTCTTGGTTTCTTGACGACGTACTACGTAGGTATATATATATATCTGTGGCTGCTTGTGCCTGGAACTAGCTCAACTCAACTCTATCAACGTTGGGTGACAGACGCCATGGCTCATCTTTGGCATGATATTGTGACTAGGCATAGTCCTTTCATGATAGAACTTGTTGGTTCTTTGGCTGTTCAAGTCATCTTTTGGTGGATTCCATCCGCCATCTTCCTTTCTCTCGACTATCTAGCTCCAACCTTTGCAGCCAAACACAAGATTCAGCCAGCCCCTAAACAGCCAACAACAGCAGAAGTTTGCGATGCCATCATCATATCCCTCCGAAACCAGATCATCGTCACCACTCTTCAACTAGGCCTAGCCGCAGCCTCAGCCTCACAAAACAAACCCTCCCCGTTTAAAATTACGACATCGCTCCCCACAGCAGAGTCATTCCTCAAAGACATGGCACTATGCATCGTGGCCCGTGAGATCCTATTCTATTATTCACACCGACTCCTGCACGTCCCGTACTTTTATCGTCGTATCCACAAGGTGCACCACAAGTTTACGGCCCCGGTCTCGTTTGCGTCGCAGTATGCACATCCCGTCGAGCACATTGTGGCGAATACTCTTCCTATTGCTTTGCCCCCTGTTGTATTGGGAACGCATATCATTACCATGTGGGTTTTTCTTGCTTGGCAGTTGTTGGAGACGGCGACTGTTCATAGTGGGTTTGACTTTTTTGGAGGGGCTGCGAGGAGACATGATCGTCATCATGAGCGGTTTGATGTGCATTTTGGCGGGTTGCCTTGGTTGGATTGGTTTCACGGTACGGATGAGAGTAAGAGAAAGAAGGTGTCATGATGTGGCAGGAAAATTGCATCTCCCATTCATTGGATTCATGGTGTTTGGAGAGGTGGACAATCATCCAAGACGAGCATATATGCCTCGTCAGTATCAAGTATGATACTCTTTACTACATGGATCAAGGAAGATCAGGCTATTTCATTTTGCAGGCACGCAAACGGAACAGATCATTGGGGTAGTAGTGTGTAATTATTAAAATCGATATTCTATCGCATATCTCATCAGAACATAATCAGGTTCTCGTGAAAATTATCTACTGAACATTGGTATACTCAAAGATCTCCTTGATCTCCTTAGCAGGAAGCTCCTGGGCCAGAGCCAACTGGAGCTGAATGCGAGCCTTGGCAGGGTTGAGGTATCCAGCGTTGATACCGTAGTCCTGACCAGAAACGAAACCCCAAGCGGTTCGGCGGCTGATAACAACGGGGACCTTGGTCTTCTTGACAACCTCCTCGAGCTGCTCCTTGGCCTTGGTAGGCCAGCCGCCAGCACCGACACCGGCAACGACGATACCCTTGGCACCACCCTCGACGGCGGCAGCGAAAAGCTCGGGGTCAACCTCCTGCTGGCCGTAGAGAACGTCAACCTTGGGAAGAGGCTCAGAGGCAGAGATGGAGCTGATGTTGAAGTAGTGGTGACCAAGAGGTCGGACGGCAGGGTACCAGAAAACAGGCTGGATGTTCTCAAAGGCACCCAGGTAACCCTGCTCCTCGGCCTTGAAGGTGTCGAGAGAGTTGGCGTTGGTCTTGATGGTGTAACGAGCAGAGGCAATTCGGTCGTTGAGGGTGATGAGAGTTCCTCGCTTCTTGGCGCTGTCGCTAGCAGCGAGCTTGACTGCGGAAAGCAGGTTGATGGGGCCGTCAGCGCTGATGGCCGTGGCGGGGCGCATGGAGCCAACGACAACGACGGGCTTGTCACTTTGCACCGTCAGGTCGAGGAAGAAGGAGGATTCCTCAAGGGTGTCGGTTCCATGGGTGACGACAACACCTTGTGTGTAAGGGCTATCCAATTGAGCCTGAATCTGGTGGGTCAGGTTGGTGAGGATAGTAGAGGTGATGTCGGAGCTGTCAACGTTGGCGATCTGGACGCCACGAACGTTGGAGATGTTGCACAGCTCAGGAACAGCATCAATCAGAACCTTGATGCCCAGAGCTCCGGCTTGGTAACCAGTAGTCTGGTCAGCCGAGCCAGCCGAGCCGGCAATGGTACCACCAGTAGCGAAAATGGTGATGTTGGGCAGGCTGGCGTTGAAGCACTGGAAGTCGCTCACAGCTCGAGGGGCCAGGTGGGGGATCTCTGGCACAGGCGAGCCCAGGGCAGTAGCTGCCAGGGCGCCCAGGGAGAGCAGGGATGTGAAGGACGACATGGTTCTTGGGGTAACTTGAGAAAAGTCTCCGGGTGGTTGATTAAGCTTGGATGACCCTTGTGGAAAGCTGGAGAGAGGAACCGACAGTGAGGTCAATTGGAATGGGGGGGAACAGACCTCATCTTAAATAGACGGGAAAACCACTGACGTGCGAGAGGTCCGATCCTACGACGGACATCTCACCTGTTTGGTTGTTTTGATTTGATAACAAACAAGGTGCATCGGGCCGGGTGGTATAGCATTAGCATCGTCAAGGAACGGTAGCAAACAAGGTACAGAACCAACGCGGGACCAAGGCTTCAAGGGCGAACGCCGAATCGGAACTCCTGCTTTAGCGGCCGAAGCGAAAGAGAGACTGACTCTGGGCCGCGTGCTCGTTACTGCAAGGTCCCCCCGATGCCTAGTTGCGTACTGCAGAGCGCCGATCCATAGGCCGGTCAATGGTTCGACCAAGCTTCTAGTGCAAAAGTGAGATGGGTTCCCTAATCCCCGCCCTTGCATTGCGTGCTGCGAGATTACGGCACAGATTCACCGTTCTCAACTGTCGAGTTGCCATTTGCCAAGGATTTCTTTTTAAATCCGTTACATCCATCTCAGGGGAAAAAACGAACATGTCGTCGATATGGCGTGCCTCTGCGGCGTAAGCGAGATGCCTCGATTGCGATGTCTCCGTCCCCCGGTTTGCAAGGCCCCCCCATCGATATCTGATTGCGCCAAGGACTGGGGATCCCCGGGCTTCCTTTTACAGACTAGAACGGAATCAACAAAACCGCTGATAAAGGGAGAGGGGTCTGGTCTTGCGGAGTCGTATCCTTACCCCAACCACCTCTTGGCAGGAACTGCGGTAATTCCTTGTTACTTACTTTCTGTCAGGTACTGTTTCTGTTACCTTTTTGTTACCTCACGTTATGGACGATCTTGCAGGGCTCTCTCTCATCTTCCTCCTCTCCACGCCCTTCCTTGATTGACACAAAAAGCCTGGAGAACGTGGGTTCCCCTCCCCTCCACCTCCCCACTAAAACCCTATCTGAGGGGTTATCATTACACAAGAGCTTTGTCCTTGTGATAATCTGTGCTCCGCTAAAGAATGACTCGGGTACCCGGGGCGAGTCAGAGTGCCGAGAGAGGAACGTGTGCGACCAACGACATCGGCCTTTAACGATATAGGGAAAGAAGCCGAATCACAACACGGCTCGGTGTTGGTTGCACTGCACAGCAAAAAAATACCCTGGACATCTAGGCATAAGTTCGTAAATTCTAGAATTGCGCGTCGAAACTCTATTCCGAGATCTGCTTAGCGGGCTGGGGAACCCTTGTCAGGGATGTGGTCCGTCTGTCACCTTGGGAGATTAGAACAATGTGGGTTATCATGAACTTTGAGGTGATTTTTCTTCTGCTACGTAATAGTTGGATCTTGAAAGCTCGTTAAGTTATCGCACGTGGTCGAGAACGTTAAAGATTCGGCTTCAAAATATGATCCGATGTGATTGTAAGCCGTGGGTTCCGGATATGTTATCTTATGTGAGTTGCTATTACTTTTTGTTTTTTCCCAATGCCTTCTTCTCGTTGCCCCAGAGACTGTCGGGCAGTGAATGCCACATGTCGCAGCCCGATATATCAGAATCGAAGATCAACGATCTCTCACCAATTGACCTTCATTGACTCAATTCATCCCGGTAAAAATTGACGCGCCGCTCATGCACCGTCTCAACGCAAAGACGATCTCAATTTACCGTCTCTCGGGTTCTCCCGGTAGTTGAGACAGCGATCGGCGCGCGGCTGCAAGATGTACTCTGCCTGCCGTCGATAGCGTCAAATTCCAAGACGCCTTATGCTTGTTTCAGCCCGTTGTTCAGATGTATTTCCACTGACTAAGATGAAAAGAATGTTATTCGTCGAGTTTTAAACTCATCTGAGTTGGATTTTATCTTGAAATTGGGGTCATTCCATCAGAGAAAGCGCGCCTTGAAAGCCGCAATTCACATCGAGTCTACGGCTCTCTCCATCTAGTCCGAATCGATGAGCTTGGCCTTGATAACTCCACTCATGACCTCTACCGCAGTTCCACTGAGATGGACAGTCTTTACTTCACGTTCTCCCGAAGACAGCAGCTGCGTCTCGACGTCCACCACGATGAGACTCTCCCGACCCATCTCAACACCCTGGGTGATCTCAACCCGAACAGACTCGGCCGACAAGACATGCAACGCTAGGTAACAAGACAAGGCACAAGCTGCACTACCCGTAGCAGGGTCTTCCATGGCGCGCTTCACGAGCCTCGTCCTAACCTTTTGCACGAGCGTCTTTCCATCAGGTGCCGTTTCGTGGCCCGTGAGTACAAAGTAGTACCGCCTCGAGTCAAAGTCAGTGCGCCATCCTTCGTCTTGCAGATCGCCGGATAGATAACCCATGGCTCCAATTTTCGCGGCTCCGAGAAGTTCTAATGATGGGAGCTGGACGAGAGCAAACGTCATGCCCTTGACGATGCTGAAGAGACGTGCACCCTCTTCAGCTGCGGCAACTTGCTGGAGTTTCTCATCTGAACCGGTGTACTCGGCTCGAGTCAGCTGTTGCTGGTGAAGTCGAACGTTGTGAGGGATTGCAGCACGCGCCGAGCCGTCTTGGCCGAATTGACACTCGATCCTCCCCGCTTTGGCGATAAGAGTCTCTACGCCCTGAGATCTGAGGAAAACTGCCGTGCCGATAGTTGGGTGACCTGCAAAGGGCAGTTCACGATCTGGAGTAAAGATGTTGATGACTCTCTCCGATGACGGCGAGGAACCATCGACATCGTGAACAAATACTGTCTCTGAGAGGTTGAACTCTCGGGCGATGGCTTGCTTCTGGGCTTGCGTGAGGGGAGGTCGCTGACTTGGTGGTGGAATGGTCACGACGGCCAGTGGGTTGCCACGGAATGGCGTCTTTGTAAAGACATCGAGAGTCGTGAAGGGCAAGTCCATTTTGCTGGCAATTATGAAGGATGTTGGAGAAGAGAGGGGAGAGGAGACGATGTGAGTTGGAGATATCATGTCGGTTGCATTATTAAGCCTCAAATGAGTCAGAGCCGATGTCCGGCAACAACCATTTGACTGTAAGCACAAGGAAGACGTGACTCGAATATCCTTGAAGTTCTTATCTATAGAAACTGTCAACATTTCCGATAAATATGACTTCCCAATAAAGCTCAATCAAAACAACTGCACTCCCTTCTTGACAAAGTTCCATGACATATTCAAAAACCCGATTCAAATCCAATCTATCCGCCAGGTCGAGTTACCCCTCCTCATAGCTAAATTCCCTTCCCAATTTCTAATACCAGAGTATGCGTTTCCGTCTTTATCAGAAACATCCTCCCTCTATCAGAATAAAAACAGGAGAGACAGACAGCGAGATACAGAGACGTCTCAGAATGAATTGAAAGAACCCCCCCAATCGCTCCTCTACCCAGCCCTCCCAACAACCTCGTCACCTTGAACCTCAATAATGAAATCCCGCAAGCCGCCATTCTCCTGTATCTCCTCATCTTCTTCCAGGTATGCCTGGGTGACAATACCCTTCACCTTCTGAACACCAGCCTTGAGACTCCGTGCTCCGAGATTCTTGTGATAGTGTTCGTCGGCTAGAAGCCTACAGACGGTCGCGTCCCGTCTGATTTTGAGTCAAATGTTGCCGACCAGTTGCTCATCAGAGCCCTCGGAGACAACTATAGGGCGACGGAATTCCTCGGCTAGCTGCAGCAGCATCTTGTGCGTGATGACAGCCTGCTCCCCGGACGAGAATGGTAGGAAGGGGACAAAGTCGGAGACGCGTCCGGTTAAGGGAGCCTGTTGGGAAGGGTAAGTTTTCTTGAGTTTGAAACCACGGATCTAGTCAGGGCGATGGAATATTACCTTGAAACAGTGAAGGAAGGTCTGCCGAAGTTGTTTCGAGAGCTCCTTTGATAGCTGCGACTTTTCGTTCTCGCCCCCATCAAGTATCTTGCTATTCTCCTCGCAAAAGTCCACCACTGTGCTGTCCAAAGCATTTGTCGCCAAGATCCAGATTGTGTTCAAGCAGTCGACCTTTCCACGGTCACGTCGGTCTTGATATTCGCCTTTCTACTTGTTATTGATTCCGATGCTATGCTAATAGGGAGGAGCCTGGCTATTTTCGGCTCACCGTTGTCAAAAGGGAGAAGCAGCGCCTGATGGATCTCCTTGGTCGTCTTCTCAAACTCGTCAAAGAAGACAATGCACCTCTGCCCTGAGTGCTCGACAAGGAATTTGTTGACAGGAGAGCCTTTCTCTGCGCTGACGTAAGGTTCTCGGGGCCCAAACAGCTCCATCTCATGGTTGACAATCGTACAATCAACTACTTCCAGGTCTAGAGACAATAAATGGCCGAGCTGCCGAGCCAGCTCAGTCTTTCCGTGGCCGCTGGGCCCGGCGAATCAGAGAACGAGCGGGCGTTCGCTTCCCATCGGAAGATGGGTAAGCAATGCCTTGGTGAGCACTTCCGTAACAACTGACTGTCCGACGAAGACGTGTTAAACTCTCAGAAGCCCTTCGGCTTTTCTTCGCTGAGCGACCTGCCTCTGTCTTCTTGAGGGCTTCTTTAGCTTGGTCGCTCACTCAAGGTAGTAACGCTGGGTCAGGTTGGTCGCCTTTGCTAGTCTGACCCTTGAGGCATCAGTACACCATGTTGTCAGCTTGGTCACGTCACTCTTTTGGTCTTTCTTGAAGCCGGAACCTGTCAGCGGATCTTGGTTGAACGGTGTAAAGACTTCTGTGGGGATGGCATCAGGCGACGCACCATGGCTAAGTAGCAAAAATCTAATTCCCCTCTTTATAAAATACAATACTAATCGCCCCAAGACCCATACGCTCTCTCATATCTTTATAATTATACTTCTCCGTCTTCCTCTTTCGTTTGCCTTACTGCACCTGTCTTATGTCCTAGTCTCTCAAGTGCAACTGTTAGCCGCCTGCCCTTCTACTTCAGGCTCTGGCTCCCTCTACAAAAGGTATCCTCGCCACAAATCAAAAGACCTAGACTCTGGCTTGCGACATAGTCTCTATACTAGTCAACTAGACATAAAAGTGATACCTCGAGTAGTTTGAAGAAAGCCACAATGATTAGAACAGGCAAACGAAGCAGGAAAACAAGCGCGACCCAAAGGCATGCCAGGATCGCGAACAGAATCTTGCCAGTGGTCTTCAGGCGACGTTTGGCCTTGCCGCCATATCGCCGCAGGCGATCCTTCATTCTCTGCCTGAAAGAAGGTTCCTTGCTCATGTGATAAGCCATGGTTGCTTGTGGAAGAGTGACTTTTGACGGGGTATTGAGTGTGATGTAGGTTGTGCAGGAGTGGAGCCGAGGTTGTCGTTAAGTGTATGGAATATTTCTTTTCGTGGTGAATAGTGGGTATTGGAAGTGTGCTGTTAGATATTCTGTTGCTCTGGAAGTAGTGAGTCTTGAAAGGCTATTGCTGAGTGTGTTGATGATAATGCAAGTAAGACGAGCCCCAGGCCGCTACTTTTATCCTCCAAGTCGCAAGAGGTAGCGCCTCTTTGATCTATAGAATATCATCTTTGCTTCTTTATTACCTTCTTTATGTCGAGTACTTTGCTTTATCGGCCTTGAAAGCTTCTTTGATTATGTCTGCTGTGGCTATGCCCTTATGGATGTCACCCAAACGCTATTGCTGGCCGAGGGTGGGCGTTAAGCTCACCTTCGTAATTGACAAAGAGCGGGTGCTGTAAGCTGTGGTTAAGGATAGCCACGACAACCTCTTAGCTTCCGCGGAATTAAGGTTTCATCCATTACGTATTAACAACTGTTTTATTTTTCGACCCTGCATAATTCTATTTTCTCCTTAAAGAGGAGTTTTATGGCCATACTCTCTTTGACCTCTAATAAGGGAATTATGACCAGGATTCCCCTATGGCTGATAGCCTATTTTAGAGACGTCACTAAGCCCAACAACCAGCGTCCATAATACCAACGACAAAGAACACTCTCCCTCATAACATTCACGAACTGGCAATCTCTTCTCGTTCATTCTATCCAAGCTTGAAAAAATGAGGTTGTTTACTTAGTAGTATACTAATAATGGCTACGGCAAAAGTGAGACGAATTTATGCACTACTACTAACTAAATAGATTTCCCCAGAGCGTATTTACTATGATTATAATAAGGAAATAGTCTGCGTTTACTTGTACAAGGAAAGAGTTTATTTAGAATAATCTTCTTAAACTATTTAAGATTACTAAATATTTTCAGTCATATATAAAGACATTGCTAATTGCAGTATCCCAAGTTATATCAAGTACCCCTTTCCCAGTCCATAATTAAAACTTCAAGTTACCCTCACTTTCAAATTCTGCTCGTTCCGGTTTCAGGATACCAACATCAATCTTGAACTGCCGCAACCAGGCTGGGTTATCGGCAACAGTCTGATTCCAGGGATCACCACTATTGGAGGTAAGTGTCAGCGCAATGCTCAGCCAAACTATGGGTGATAGACCTACTCGTTATATAATATCCACCTAGCGTGATGCTGTATCTCTTCGTCTGTGGGGACATGTTGGTTTGGGTTGTTGGGTGACATTGTCATTGCAACCCAGCGGGCGAGTTCTCTCGCGATCCAACGATAATAGCAGTCGCCGTTTAGTAAAAAGCTCGTCTTCATCCAGGTGTTTGCGCCGTCAGAGTTGATGTTTTGGTGCGAGCCGTGCGTATCATCAGAATGATGAAGACATCCTGATGTAAAAGTGTTGGGCTGAGTGCTAGGGTCTGTCATGTGCCGGCTCTTGAACTTTGCAAGCCATGCCTCGTTGTTCAAAGCAACCGACTTCCACTCTTCATCATCCATTTCATCGATAATGTCATTAGCTTTCTGTCGTAGAGTCGCATCATCGGGGACGATGCCATGAGCCCGGAGCAACTCGATATAATCAGCCAACGTCCTTTCAAGTTCACTGTAGTTATGAAGAATCGAGTTGATTCTGGACAAACTACCTGAACGTAGATCGGAACTGCTTTGCATGCGACTGATGTTGTGACGTTCTCGAAAAGGTGTGAGCCATGCAGCTGATGAGTTGATCAGATGGATAAAGAACGACGCCACGTATTCTGATGATGAGTCGGATTCGATGCCGGCTTGTTGAATAAGACGAGACGCTTCTTGTTGTAGCTCGACATCGTTGAAAGAGCGAGATGGCCCAGCGTGTATGAAATCGTACAACTGGCTCTCCATTGGGCACAGATCAAACAAGTTGTCCTTCCCAGGGATCTTCAGTCTCCGGAGTTTTCCCTCTAGAATAGACCGCACAGGTCTCATCTTGGCCTCTTGGAGGATATCCTCAGCTGAAATAATCAGATCTCGAAGCCAAGAGGCATTGGAATCTTCTCGGTCAGAAATAACCTCAGCAGAAAGCAAGATACGACAAGCTTCAAGTTGCATCTTGTCATACGTAGGCAGACCTCCAAACTTGTCGCTATAAACGTGCACGAAATTTGCTAGCTCTAGGCTGATCAGCTCATAAGCGTCCCTCGGTGTCTCGGATGGACCTTTGCTGGCTTCAAAGGGACACAAAGTGTTACGGTCAATACCGATAAAATCTAAATAGGGTGAGGATTTGCAACAGTTTGAAGATTAAGGGGCCACTTACATGCTGGGATTGCATGCTCAACCCGGAACAAGACCGAGGCGTCAAAACCCCAATCTCCTTTCCAATCAGCCATTGTGCTTCCCATCTTGAAGTGGTCAGCTAAATGATCTGCTCTAAACTCCCACGTGTCCATCTTGAGACCACAGAATCCGCAGACGGATCGTATTCTCGGCATTGGCAACTTCCACTGGTTCAATGGGCATCCTAATTGCTCAGGTTTGACATTGTGAACAAGTCGCAAGTGCTGTGTAAGATGATCCTTGCGGTTAAATGATCGATCTTGCAGTGGACGTCCACTACAGGTGGAATAATTATGGTCTTGGAAATGTGCATCATCTGGTGAAACCTGGGAACAAAATGCACAGCGTGGCACCCCATTGTCATCCATGATTCGAGGACCATTAGGAGCGCACGCCCACCTCTCGATCGGCAGATGAAGGGACTTTTCATGACGCTGCCAAGTATGCTTCGTCGTAAAAGTCTCGGTGCAAAAGGTGCACTGATATGTGTTAAGAGATCTGGCCAGTGAGGTTCTCTTGTCGGCTCGTTTACTAGCAGCGTTGTGTCTGCGTCTTCGCGAAGAACGACTTGAAGACCTAAAGGAAGTAATGGAGTCGCGGGAGTGTTGTGAATATGCAGAGTTGTCGCTCGACTGTGAAGTTCCGATGCTGCTGGTTGACGAAGCTCTAGAGAGCCAGTGGGCATGGCCAGTTTGGTAGTCCGCGCCGGAGAGATCATCAGAGCCTATCAATAGTTAGAAGCCATTCAATATCACCTTCCGAAACTACTGCCAAGTCCTGTGTTCTAGGCGACGTACCACATGATGCCACGGCGCGCGCAATAGCAGTCGCAGTCGCAGGCTCACTCTCAGGAGGCGAATCAACCCATCTAGCCAATGGATCCATCCACCTATTCCTCTCCCCTGGTGCAGGAGTAGGCTTCCTCCCAGGAATGTCTATCGCTTGTGTGGAACTTGGCGAATGTGGCGAACCAGGGTGACGAGCTTGGATCTTGCCGCGACGCCGAGCATTGGCCAGCCAGTTTAGTATCTGCGTCTTTGACAAACCAGTTCGATTCTGTAGAATCTCCTTCTCGTGATCGCTGGGAAATGGGTGGTCGGTGTGTGTTGATACCCATTGTCTCAATACGCGGACAGCTTCCCGTGAGAACCGGGCGCCGATCTTCGGAGGGGGAACGGCATTGCCGATTGATGTGACAGGAAGTTGCGGCGCGTCTGGTGTATCTTCAAGCTGTTCAAGAGCTGGAGTTCCAGTGCCAGAATCTGTTCCAGAGAAGCTATGTGTGTTTGTCAAGGGCGATTGTTGACCAGAAGAGTCAATCAGCTGAGCCTCGAAGCGAGACACCCAACTATCGTCCTTTGTATCCGGGAGGAGATGATGCAGGTTAAAGTCGTCAAAGGCGGAGTATCCAAAGTAAGCGTCTTCATCCATTAGACTTGGATCAAAGATTGTCCTTTCAACGGCATCATCTGTATTCGTCGACATGATGGTTCTCGAATTATTTCATTGGGAGGATGTTGATTGTCAAAATCTCCAGGGGGTTCTCCCCTAGTAAGAAAGAGTCACGAGTCGCGGAATGTGGAGTCGTCAATTACACCCTATGACTCGCTGACCAACCAACTCTTACGGTGTAGGGTGCAAAAGGCGACAATTCCGCGATTTGAGGCTGAATATGGGTCATCGAGATAAATCTTGATCGCCACGTAATAGGTACGTCAAAGAGATGGCTATTGTTCCTTTCGACCCCTGTACTTTTCTCTGACGTGGTCGGATTGGGAATGGCCTCATTAACACGGCGAAACCCACTTGAACCATCTCCACTGTTGTTGTCATCTCACGTGTTTACGAGATGTGAAATCGAGGCTTCTTCAAGATGAGAATTGCAAGTCTACAGCATTATAGTGAGAGTAAGGTTTTAAAAATGAGAGCCAGCCAACCTGTCTTACACAATTCTATCCCTCTTTGTCCTTTTTTCCCATCAGGAAATCTTACTTGTGGTCGCAGTGTATGCTGTCAACTGTTCCAGAGCATCTTCATACTCTTGTCCAATGACCTCAGCATGCCTTGACGAGCGCGGTGTAATGGAGCAAGGGAAGGGCAGAGGAACAGAGTTGAAACCCTCAGAGTACGCGAAACTGCAATACATTAGTATAACAAAGTCACACAGGAAAGAGGAGACTTACATGTCAACATCAACATCTCTTCCCTTCTCATCCTTGGCAGGGTTCACTTCAAATGCCCAGAGGATACGCGCAATGTTGATTGCCACAGACGCAGAACCAAGATGCATGCCAGGGCAGACGCGACGACCCCAACCAAAGGCGCTGTGACCAAAGGTACCGGGATAGTTGCGCTCTTCCATGAAGCGCTCAGGCTTGAACTCGTGGGGTTCAGGAAAGTCAGCTTCGTTGAGGTGAACTAGGATATGATTAGTAACTACCCAAGAGAACTGTTGAGGTAGACTTACGAGTCCAGAGAGGTGCAATGATGGTGCTGCCCTTGGGAATGAACATGCCCTTGTACACATGGTCTGCGGTGCTGGCGTGAGGAGTGCCGCCAAGTACAGCGACTGGTCGCCATCGCAGGGTTTCAGATGTGATGGCCCTGATGTATTCTAGCTTGGGGAGATCATCAAACGTGGGCAGGCGATCATTTCCAACGACTCTGTCAAGCTCTTCCTGAGCTCTTGGAATAAACTGGGGTCCAAACTTGGCGCATGCAAGGAGGAAGCTAGCCAGAGAACCCGCTGACTATTGAACCGGTTAGTGGACAAATATAGCAGTAATCTGTAGGTGCACTTACTGTCTCAACTCCAGCACCAAAAGGTGATCCTGCCGTGTAAGAAATCTCCAAATCCGACATGCCAAGGTTGGCCTGCTCTTCAAGAAGATGCTTGGCGAAGCAGTTGGGCGCAACACCTTGAGCAACCTTGTCGCGAACCTCATCCATGAGCTCAGTGTAGAGACGAATGTCCTTCTCTCGCTGCTGCAGAACCTCGGCCTTCCATGGCGCAAGGAAGCTGGGCACGTACTTGAGTGCTGGGTATCTCTCCACAGCAAACTTTCCGGGAATACTACAAGATGGTTAACTTTTGTTGGACAGGGGAGATTGGGTAACATACTTGACCATTGTTAGGCGTTCCATAGACTCTGCGTTGCGACGGACGACAATGTCACTTCTGACATCTTCAACACGTCTTCCATATGTAACGGTGACAATGACAGAAGCAGCATATCGCTCCAGATGCGTCCTAAAGTCTTCAGGCGATGTCAAAAGATCCCGCATCAAGACCTTGGACTCAAGACTCTGGATAGGTCGATAAGTCTCACTCTGACGCTGCATGAAACCACTGTGCAAAAGCTTGCGCCAACGTCTCCAGTAGCCAGCATAAGGAGCCATAAGACCCCTCATACCACCTGAAAGCAGCTCACCGCCCATGATGAATCGAGGACGGGAGGAAAAGATGGCGCCCTTCTTCTCAAGAAGATCCCATGCTGCCTGCGCAGAGCCAAGAACAATGGTCGGGGTAGGTCCCAGCTGGAGATAAACGACATCTCCATATTGCTGGCTCAGCTCTTGAAACCAGAGCCATGGCTTCCGTATACCCGTTCTGATGACTTTTGGACCTGGTGGGAGCTGTGAACGGTGGGAATAGAGCTTCCATTCTTGCTTCAGCTGTTTGTTGTCAGTCGTGGTAATCAGAGCAATTGGATTGGTCGAGACGAAACTTACCCTTGGAAAAACAAGAGAGAGGTACGCGAGAGCGACAGCAACAGCTGCGTAGACAAGTATCTTGACAACCATGATTAAAATATGGTAATATTGAAACCTGACTGCAGAGCACAGACAAAAAAGAAGATTTCGAGTCAGGAATGTCAAGGATAACCCCAAGGCTCTTATTCAAAGGCTCATCTCTGACCGAGGTAAAGAAAATTTTGGTAAACAATCTCAACTGCCATGTCGAATTGCCGATCTTGGCAGCCACCCCCGCTTGTAAAACAGAGCCAAGGAGACGCATTCTTGAGGAGCTGACCCCTTTGAATGGAAGCGAGGGTCCGCCAAACCCCGCAATCTAAACTCCATGGGGGGTTAGAGAGAATGCGGAGACCCCACGGAGTAAGTCTGATGACAGGTTCGGATCCTTGTTACCGGGTAATTATCCCCGAAAAGTTCAAATAGAGGCGAGTTTGACCATTAAAAAGAGATTTCTTTTTTGTTCAGAAGTTTCAGTGTTACATTGCATCCTTCCCATCTTTACTTTTACTTCAACTACAGACAATGAAGAGTGACGCTTGGCTTAGCAAGCCGTTCTTGACGGCCATTTTCCTTGGAATAGGAGGTTTCCTCTATGGCTTGTAAGTTACTCCTTATCAGTGTTACTGTTACATCAGGCATTCATCGGCTAATGTTTTGATAGCGATTCCGGAATCATCACGCCGAGTCTTGCTCTCAACTCCTTTTTGACCTACTTTGGTAACCCTCATGCCGCTCTTCGTGGTGCCATTGTTTCTGTCTACCAAGCAGGAGGTGTGTTTTTCTAATGTCCAAAGTGTGGTTTAATACTGACGACTGAGTTTAGCATGGCTTGGTAGTGCCTCTTGTGGTGTCACCAGTGATAGACTTGGTAGACGCAAGGCCATTGCTTTTGGCTGCATTTGGGGCGTGCTTGGTGGTGCCTTGATGGCCGGTGCAGCTCATGTTGCCATGCGTAAGTGCTCCAAAAAGAAAAATGCAGAGAAACACAAAGTGCTGACTGGTATCTAGTTATTATGGGCCGTCTTTTGATCGGTTTTGCTGTTGGAACCATTACCGGAGTCGCCCCTGTTTTCGGTGCTGAGATTGCCAAGGTATGATGACCCCTTTTCTCAAAAGACCTCTTGCCAATCGTCTCTAGACCAACGAGCGAGCCAAGATCACTGCAGTCAACCAAATGAGTGAGCTCCCCGCCCCCGAATACCTAATTACAAAAACTGATTCCCCCCAGTGGTCGCCTGGGGCTTCTTCGTAGCCCTCTGGACCGGCGTAGGCGAAGGAAAATGGCACAACGCAAACCAATGGCGTCTCGGCTTCGCAATCCAAAGCATTCCCGCTCTTCTCCTTGGCGTCGGAGTCCTCTTCCTCAGTGAATCCCCCCGCTGGCTCTGCCTCAAGGGTCGTTACGAGGAGGCCGAAAAGGCATTCCGCAACTACCACTACGACGGTACCAACGACGAGTGGTGCAGAACTGAGTTTACTGTTATTCAGGTCAACATTGCCGAGGAGCTTCAGGCGCAGGGTCGTCTTTCTTGGGGTGATCTTATCAAGACTCCCGCTTTCAGGAAGCGTCTCTTTGTTGGCTCCTTCGTCTGGGCTGCTGCTATGCTTTCTGGTATCTCGTTTGTGCAGTACTACCAGACTGCCATCTACGCCACCCTCCAGTTCGACCAGGATCGTCAGCTTCTCGTCAGTGGTCTTTACGGTTCAGTCGCCCCCGTGGCCTGTTTCCTGTCCTTGTTCTTTGTCGACAAGATCAACCGCAGAAAGATTCTGGTCATCAGCTCTTCGCTGCTTTCGGTTTGCTACATGATCATTACGATTCTTGCGGCTTTGTATCCTGCTCGACCTGGTCTGCCTACCAATGCTGCAGCTCAGAGGGGTCTTATTGCCTGCATCTTTGCCGTTTCGGCCAACTACTCGGCTCTGCTTGGTCCCATGACCTGGATTATTCCGTGAGTATTAATCCACGCTGCGATGAGAACACTTGCTAATCGTTATACAGTCCCGAGGTTTTCACCACTGAACTCCGTGCCAAGGCGAACGCCATCGTGCAGGTTGTTCACTACTCGATCAGTTTGATCATCACCCAATGCTCTCCCATCGCCCTGGCCGAAGTGGGCTGGAAGTACTACGTGAGTAACCAAAACCCCCTCTTCAATACCTACTCTAACCAAACATCCAGATCCTGTTCGTTCTGACCAACGCCCTCTGCGCCGTCGTCTTCGCATTCGCCTATCCCGAAACCCGAGGCAAATCTCTCGAAGAGATTGACGAGATCTTTGGTGATGTCAAGGTTATCCGCCAGGAAGACGTCAAGTTTTCCGAAAAGGCTGGTCTCGAGACTCTGGAATATCGTGGCAACAGGACCTCTACACAGGATGCTTAGGATGGAAAAAATCTCTACGGGGCTTGGATCGGCTAAGACGTGACTTTTGGTTGAGTCAGAGTCGATCTAATCTATTACTCTTCTGAATAATCTTATTATAAACATCTCTTCTCTTTAATTACTCCGCTGCCAAGGCTTAAGCTTGAGTTTTAGCCTCTGGGTTGGAATATCGGCTCTGATGTCGGCACTTGAAGTGGCGAAATGGCTTTCCACCAGTAAACACAAGACGTGTAGTAAAGCTACCAGCTAAATCCTTCATCTATGAGAACGAAACCTCTTCTCAATCCACCAGACCGTCCAAGATTCGAAGCAGCAACCCGTACATCATCCGCCATGCCAGGTGGTCCAGAGACAAGAATACCGATGGGATCCTTTCGTCCACCACTAGCCGTTAGCTCACTTCGCAGTATTTCCGCAATGTCCATGCGCTGTCCCACGCTATTGGTAACGCTAACGGTTGGTGGAAGGCCGGACATTTCTTGGCTGAGCTCCCTCTGGAGCGAATCGTTTCTTAGACCCCAGTACACACGTGCGGATCTGGTTCCGTTCTCGTGGAGGAGGGGCAACATGGTTGTTATTCCTACTCCACCGGCGAAGCAGACTAGGTCGGAGCAGTGGGATAGCTTGTTGACGGGGCTGGAATGATATGAGCCCTCGATGAGGACTGGTAGTTGAAGGAGACCTCCAGTTGATGCTAATTTTTGTTGGAGTTTTCCAGTCATGCCTGAACGTGTCCTCACGTAAAATGTCGCTCTGGATACGGGCCCGGTCTTTTCATGAGAGACTGCTGTTGGCTGTGCTGTGGTGTCGTCCTTTTCTTTTCCAATGTTGCTTTCACTTCCAGAAACGGGCTCCTCAAAGGACAGTGAAGAAGCAACGGAGAAAGGATGAGTTTCCCAAAACCGCCAGCTGAGAGTTGGGAAGCAAAGATATGTGACGCCATGAACGGAAACATGGTCGATGGTGATTTTCAGATACTCTCCATCTGAACCGTCAATGGTCGAGACGACAGCAGTCTTCTGACCTCGTCCAGCCATTCGAACCAATCGAGCAAGACGCTCAAGGGCCCAGATTCCACAACCAATAAACATCCAAATCTCATAGCCCCAGTTGTAATCATAGCGGTACCAGATGTGGTAGTAGTATCCGATAAGGAAAATCAGGACCATGAGCTGATGAGTGCCTAAGAACACTTCGTATGCCTTTTGTCGAACGACGAGTAGAGAAGTCGGCCAGATGATGACTGCAGCAATCGTAGCAACGACACCCCAGATCCAGTAATCTTGAACAAGCTCGGCCTCATAGTCTCCAAAAAGCTTGTAGTACACCAGAAGCATAATCGAGTGCAGAACTGTATGCAGAATAGTCCAGTATCCAAGCCAGCGATGAAGCAGGAGATATGTCCCGTAGCTCCAATCTGTCAACTGCAGAAGGACACTATTTCGAGATGAAAAGATTAGAAGAGCAACCATGTTTCCCATTGCCATGACACCGGCTCTGTTTCCGATGGTGCTGATTTCCTGCTCGCGCAGACTGGCAAAGGAACTCTGGGGTTGGATGTTATAGTAAGGCGCGATTAGAAAGACAAAGTTGAGAAGGCTGATGACGAAGATGTACAGAGACTGGCCACGAGTTGGAACGAGACCTCCTCCGAGTTGAAGTGCGACGGGTGCGCGATGGGATGTTCCCCAGGCTGGAGGATGGTTGAGGACAGAGTTGAGCCATGTCCAGGAGATGCTCCTGTTTAGAGCTGGGACGAGGCGGAATAGTGACAGGACGACTGGGAGAAAGATGGCAACAAGCATGACGACAATGCTAATAATATGTTAGCGACATGTAAAGATGGGTTCAGGGCCGACTTACGTATATGTTACATGCCCAATCTCATTAGTTTCAAACGAGGTCATGCCGTTGTACTGCTTCTGCCAGTTCGCCTGCAGTACAAAGCTGGTGACATTCAGTGGCTCTCCCGACACGGCGATGGGCAAAGAAGTATCAGGTTCAGATTCCGTAGTCTCCTCTGTCGCCGAATGTCCTCCGTGTTGTCTAGGTTTGATCTTCCTGGAATGGCTGTCATGGCTGCTCGTATCATTGCCCATATTACCAGAAACTTCTTCCTCGTCCTTCTTGGCTCCTGTGAGAGCTTCCTGGTAAGACATGGAAGGCTTCCACTCCATGGTTCCGACAGTACCAGTAGCCAAATGACCACGCCAGTAATCTTCAATCAGGCTAAGCTCAGGTGCGTTGCTTCCAGGGCAATAAGTGTTGATGCATAGTGCCATAGTCTTGAGAAAGGCGGGATCGCTCGTGTAGCATTCTGGTGGTGTGGTAGTGGTTGAATGTCCAGAGCCATGAATTGCAGCATCTTCAGCTTTAGGGGTACATGTCAAAGGACAACCCTTGACGACACCACGACATGCAAAAGCACATGCAGGATGGTACATGGTCTTTCCCCATCCAATCATGCCGGTGCCATCAGACAGTGCCAGGCCGGCATGCCAGCCAAGCAGCAGACACAGCTTGAGAGCCATGGCCGCGTAGATATTCCCGAAGAATCCGAATGCAGAAGAAAGAATCAAAGAAGAATGCCAAACTGACCAGATCTGCGTCTCCTTGAGGCTCTCTTAAGGGTCTTTACAAGCTCCATTAGTTCGCGGCACAAAAAGTCTTGGCGGTAATCCCAGTCGAGGCTGGGACCCATGATATCTTGCTCAATCCTTCTCACGTCGTTGCATCAGTGGATCATTTGCAGACTCTGATCAGTAAAACAACCAATCATTCATTCATGCTTTCTCAGTCCATCCTTGAGAAGTGTGGAAAGCCAAGACTATAGGTGCGGTGACTGATGCTTATTTAGGACTCGGAGAAGTGGTCCGCTTCTCGTTTCTAGGCGAATCTCTGGTGTTGCATTTGTACATGACACCAAAAGCCTTGAAGATTTCTCTTCTCTCGTGGGTCCGGGACTAATCGGTCGACTGAGTTCATCAGGGAGGACCCCTGCTGTGCTCGGCATTGACAGTCTAGAACCCTCCTCGCCGGATTGAGCAAGTTCTCAGACACGAATCGATTAATAATTGCTCATCATGTTGAGGTTCGGGCATATCGAAGTGTGTGCTACAAGGTGGAAATAGAGCTCATGCCCCTAAAATAAGCTTAAAGTGGCTAAATTGAGCTTAAACGTCTAAACTGCTGCATGATGCAATCCATCCAGTCAAGTACTTTGCATTTCTTAAACAATAATAATTGCACTCCTTGATATTGATTGCTTGAGAATGCTGTGGTTATTTGCCATGAGTAGGACTCTATTGTTGGGATAGTCTCATCACTTTTCACATGAGACGGCAGTAGAGAACACATATATTGCTCCTCTCTGTTAACTTCGCAGGTAGGTAGTTATCATAATATCATTCTGTCACGTTCAATCATAGATAGCTATTCTCATCAACAGTGTGTATGTATTAACGGCCTCTAGGGCCGCTGGTTTATATCGAGACTTGATAAATATGTACACATAAAAACCACCGGCATCAACGTTCTACAAAAACTCCTCGTCATACTCCACAAACTCCTCTCATCATTCAACTTCAATAGGCCGTCAACATTTAAGCCGCGATGCACTGCGAGTACCACTCGTTGTGCTTGGTGCACGTGTAGCCAGAAACGCAGGTGGTAGGGCCAGTGTAAGCGCCACCACCGCACTGAGCGTAGGCACCAGCGGTAGCACCAGTCTGGGTGGTAGGGGCGGCAGCTGAAGCCTTGGTGGTAGTGGCGGGCTTGGAAGAGGCCTTGGTCGAGGTCGGCTTGGAGGCGGCGACGGTAGTGGCGGGAGCAGAAGTGGCGGGAGCAGAAGCAGCGGGGGCAGAGGCAACAGGGGCGGAAGCGGCAGCCTCGGAGCTGGACTCGGAGGAAGAGGTACCCGACTGCCAGCCACGCTCACGGGAGAGCTCATACCACCAGTTGCGGAACATCCAGCCGTCAAAGTCGGTGATCTCGGTGGAAGAGCCAGCAAGCATGATGAAGTTGGTGATACCAGTGGGGGTCCAGTCATAGACTATACAAGTTAGCTAGTTGCTCACATCTCATAGAGAACATCACTTACAGTCGTCAAGGGAGAAGGTGTGACCCATCTCGTGCAGGAGAATGTGGCCAACACCATCAGGGCCAAGTCGCTGACCCCAGTCACCACCAGCACCACCAGCCATACCCTTGGTCAACCAGAGAGACTGGTCGTAGTGTCGGTCGGCACCACCGGGGCAGGAGCTGTAGTCACCATCCTGGTGGAAGAAGCGACCGCACGTCTCAGAGCACTGAGGAATGCCCTCAGAGTCGACGTCAGTGTAGACGTCAATGTCATCAGTAGAACCCTGAAGAAGGCTCTTGTCCTTGACGGCCCATCCGACAACGTTAACCTGGATGTCGGAGTAAGGGAAGTTGTCGTAACCGTAAAGCCACTTGAACCACTTGTTGTACTGAGTCTGGAGAGTGGTGGCAATCTCCTCACGGTAGGCAGCAGTGACGGTCTCATCAGACTCCCATCGAACACAGAAGTTCAGCTTGCCCTTGCCAGCAATGAGCTGGTCCCAGCCGTAGTTCTTGAAGCCCAGGGCATCCGAGTAGGTCGAGAGGCAGTGGTCCCAGACCTCCTTGAGAGGGGTGGCGAGGTCAGAGGGAGGGTTCCATCCGGACTGACGCTTGGCGGGACGGTTGCGGGGGGAATCCTGCCACGATCGGGTCGACTTGACGTTGCTGAGGGCCTGCCACACGGAAGCGTCAAGATCAGACTTGGGGGTGGTACCCTGGGCTGCGGTCGACGCAGCGAGGGCAACAAAGCTAGCAGCAGAGGAGAAACGCATGATGAAGAATAGGTGGTAGAAAAGAATGGACAGTGATGATTTTTAACGAATGATACACTTGAAGAAAAACGAGAGAAATGTAAAAAGAACGTCTACCGAATAAGTTTCTTCCATTGTAGGGCAAAGCGAGGACGGGACGAAATATATACCACAGAGCTGAACAGCCTGTGGAAACGGGCTTCGTTCCGTTTTGGGATCGCTGCCAGGGCTCGATTGGCGGGATAAAGAGGCTGCGGAGAACGGGATGATCAGGGGTAGCGAGGGCCAAGGCGCTGGGATTGCATGTTTCTCTCACCCAGGGTCAGGAGAAGATGAGAGTTGTGGGGTTTTTGGAGTTTTCTAGAATTTGTCTTCCGATTATCCGTATAGTCGGGGGAATTTATAATTGCCAATTGCCCGTGTGCACTCGTATCCAAGTATCGAGTTGGTTAAAGGCTAGACTCTAGGCTCTACAGGGAACCAGAGATGGAGGCTATTCACACCACCCAACCTGCCAACCCAACATAAGAATAAGCTTACTCTCATGAAAGGAAGAAAAAAAAACAACCCATACCCGCGTCATGAAACTGTCGAAAAACTGCCGATAGGCCAAAGCCTTGTTTTAGGTGGTTTTCATGGTGTCACCAAGCGCTCCAGTGGATGCACTGGGGAACCTCCTTGAAACAGTCCTTTAATCGTCGTTTTGTTAGGGCGTGCAACCTGAGACGGGCCTTGGCGGGCATGGGTCAACCATCGAACTATTCACTCTAGTTTTACGGACGGACGAATAACTTGACCTGGACTTCAGCGGAGTGCGGCTCGGGTATCGAATTTCTTCCGTCCAGTCAGAGATGCTTCAATGCGCGGTTCTATCTCGTATCACGTGTCAAGGCACGTGTCTCCGAACCCGAAGCCGTAAAATCCCAAACCCGATTCGGGTTTAATGGAGGTTCCGTGTCCGATCAAATGTTCCCGAGAACCCCGCGTTTGAAGGGCACACATCAGCCGATGACAAGAGTAAAAAGACAGCAAGGATGAGGACGACGATAGCTTGTGAAAGGTAAGCTTAATTCATCAATTATTAGAGATTTATCTAACTATTGCATACAGGTGCAGGTAATTAATTAATTCGTCTCTCCGATGCCACTTTGACAGGGGCTAACCAAGATTTCACCCTACACCAGAAGATCCAAGGTCAAATGCAGACACGAAGGTCAACCCCCTTGCGCCGGCTGTGTAAAAAGTGGTCATGTCCGAACATGTACCTTGAGTGGGCCTATTCTGGGTCAAAAGCCGTCCTCGTCTGATTCCAGGCCCCGATCAGCAAAAAGACGCCGTCTTAGTCTGGGCAGTCCAACAGGGGAGGATATTGGCCAGGTCTTTAGTCATGTCTCCCGGGATCGCCTCATAAAGGCTATTACCATCTTTCGAGCACAGTTTCCTGAATTTGGATTCATACATCCTGGAGACCTTGAGTATCATGAGGAGGAACTGAGTGTCTTGCAGAAGCTTCGGCTTTTGGCTATCTTGGTTGTGTCGGGGCGGTACATGAACGATGACCCGACTGACGATCCGAATGTGTCGTACATAACGAATGAGGCACAGAAGAGGATGACCAATGGTCCTAGCTTGGCCCTTATCCAAACATTTCTCATTCTTTCCCTTTGCAACTGGGGCGACGGAGATGGCTTCAATGCCTGGATGCATTCAGGCATCGCCACCCGAATGGCTCAGGGGCTACTCAGCACTGGCTTTGCAGGATGCAGCAAAGGCGAGACACTCTCAGAGCTTGAGAAGAGGACTCTGTGGACATGCTTCAAGATGGACAGGTTGCTAAGCTGCGGCAAGCGACGACAGGCCATGTTTCCTGATCAAGATCTACACTTTTCCTTACCCATCAACGATGCGCAGTTCTTATTTGGAGCCCAAGCAACTCCGGCGCCTACACTTAGCCCCGGGCAAACTGACACGCGAATCTATGGACCTGATGATTATCTAGTCTTGCTCATTCAAGGTCTAAGGATCTGGTCAAGAGTGCACACGTGGATAGCAGAGGGCGGTAGAAGACAGCCTGGCATGACGGAGCCAGCGGAATGTCCCTGGAATGAGACTTCCAAGTGGCACCAGATGAAGCAGGACTTGGTGAAATGGCGAGAGTCTCAAGATGCCCTCATCAGATATCCTGCGACAAAGGTGTCGATGCATGCTCAGCGAGGGCAAGCAGAGAGGTTTGGTTACATCAATTTGATCTACTACGTCAGGCAAGTGCCCAACTCGACCATGAATTGAATCAATGCTAATCTCTGCCACTCAGCTTCCTCTTCCTCTGCCGCGAGTATATCCCATTCTGTCCCGTCGACGAAGTAAAACCACGAGGCCCAATAGAACCACCACTCCTCGAAGCCCCAGGCCCAGAAGCCTTCTGGTCACAGAACCTCACCGAGCTGTACGACGCCGCAACACAAATGTCCAACTTGCTAGGCGATCTCGAACACGTCGGATGCTCCCTCCGTACTCCCTTCTCAGGCTTGTGTGCCTTTTCCTCGACATTATGGAGTCTGTATGCTGCTTCATTTCCAAAGTTTATGGGATTTACGCAGGAGCAGACGAAAAATGCTGAGGAACAGGCTGAGAGGACTATGGCGTATTTGGTTAGGATTGGACAGATATGGAAGCTTGCTGATGAGTGGATTGACGTGCTCAACACTGCCAAGAGTCTATTTTACCGAGTGACCATGGAAGGTCATGGAAGAACAGTCAAGAGGTCGAGATACGACTACCCAGAACTGGAAGAGTCTATACACCTGGCACCATTAAAGGGGATGCCTCGCCAGACGTTTGATAGCCATGGTCCAGGGCCGAACTCAGTTGGTGCCCAAAGCGAGAGACCAACGCAACAAACGACGGAGAATGAGACGGGAGAGGGGGAGGATGCTGATGGAATTGCATTTCAAGATGACTTGGCACATGGTAATGACTTTCTTGGTGAGGATTGGTGGAAACTTCTCTCTTTCTATGATGATCCTCATCTTTTGTCGACGAGTATTGATAATATTGGAGATGCAAATGCAGACTAGCTAATATCAACACGAGTATTCCACATATATGATATCATCTATGTTTGACGGTGATTTCGTGTTGAAACTATGTTACTTGTAACACTCTCTCCATCTCTACGATTGAACAAATTGTGTGCATAACAACTATGTACACTTTCATGTAGCATATACTGAAAAAATCTTCTACTTTCATTTCATGGCTTTTATACCGTCTTATAGTTGCATAATGTCAATCCGATATTTCGGGTTGCTTTATCGGGAAGCCTCGTAACCCGATTTTCGGCTTTGAGTGGCTGCAAACCCGATGATCTAACCACTCTTCACTTCAGCTGAACGTAACTCTCTTGAGATCATCAGCCAACCACACACAGCTTAAATACCTTGTAACCAGCACATACAAAGCTACCATTAAGACTACAAATTAATCACATTTCGAGATTGGTTATTCAGGATGGCTTCTACCGATCAATCAACTGCCTCTGAGCCACATCTCATGCACCGTTCACTTCTTCATGCGCCTGAATCCGTCGTCTCCGCATCAGGCGTCTATCTCACTCTATCATCCGGTCGCCAAATCCTTGACGGTTGCGCAGGTGCCGCAGTCGCCATCATCGGCCATGGACGCACTGAAGTCCGTGATGCCATCGTCAAACAAGCTGACAAGGTGTCGTACGTGCACACAATGGCCTACACGACCGATAGCTCCGAGAACCTCGCCGACTTTCTCTTGGAGGGTAACCCTTTTGATTTGACGAGGGCTTATCTCATTGGTTCTGGGAGTGAGGCTATGGATTCGGCTATGAAGCTTGCGAGGCAGTATCATGTTGAGAATGGACAACCTCAACGAACGCGGTTTGTCTCGAGAAGACAGGCTTATCACGGTAACACCATCGGGGCCATGAGCGTGGGCAGCAACTTGGCTAGAAAAGCACCTTACGAAGGAGCTCTTCTGCTTGACAACGTGAGCTACGTGAGCCCTGCGTACGCTTATCGTGGACAAAACGACACCGAGACAGAGGTTGAATACGCAAACAGACTAGTTGCCGAACTCGACAACCATTTTCAGGAAATTGGTCCAGACAAGATCATTGCCTTCATCGCCGAAACAGTCGGAGGAGCAACAGCCGGCTGCATCACGCCTCCAACAGGATACTTTGAAGGAGTTCGAAAAGTCTGCGACAAGTACGGCATACTCTTGATTCTCGATGAGATCATGTGCGGAAGCGGAAGAACAGGAACCTTCTTTGCCTTTGAACAAGATGGCGACGTTCGTCCTGATCTTGTCACGATTGGCAAAGGTCTCGGAGGAGGATATGCTCCTATTGCTGCTACACTCGTTCATCGACACATTGTCGAGACTCTCAAGAAGGGTACTGCGAGTTTCAACCATGGTCATACGTATCAAGCTCACCCATTGAGTTGTGCTGCAGCTCTGGCTGTTCAAAAGATAGTCAGAGATGAAAACTTGGTATCCAGATGTGCCGAGCTAGGATCTCGACTGCACAAGACACTCGTGGAAGTCTTTAGTCCCCTCGACTATGTCGGCAACATCCGAGGACGAGGTCTATTCTGGGGCATAGAATTTGTCGAGGATAAAAAGACTAAGAAGCCATTTGATAGCAAGTTGCGCTTTGGAGTTCAGGTTCAGGAGATGGCCTTCAAGCTTGGTTTGGCGGTATATCCAGGAACTGGAACTGCTAATGGTTATGTGGGAGATCATATCATTGTTTCTCCTCCTTTGGCTATTACTGATGAGGAAATGGATGTTATGATTGATTTGCTGAAGAAGGCTTATGACAAGGTTGCTGCATCGGTCAGGGGATAGGGACCCCATGGGCAGGGAGATGGGTGTTGACCTAAGGTGAAGAATCATGTCTCGAAAATTAATCCCCAAGAGATTTCTTACATGTATTCTAATAGTACAACAATATCAAGTTCCACCTCTACTTACCGCCCCTGCATCTCGATCCTTCTTCTTATCATCAACAATGTCTCCCAAACAATGTAATCAGCCACAACAACAAAAAAAACAGTTATCAATCCACGACGAGATCGAGCCCAAATCATAAAACACCCTAATGTAGTTATTTTAACTCTCTATCACCGCAGCCATAGAAGATATCAATCCTTAGGAACTAGAGAAGTTGCCATTCCAGCGACACCGCAAAGGGAAGAAAAACGCTCAAGTTTCTTTTATATTCCAAACCTTGAAATACGAGTAACGAAGAACAAGATCACAAGACAAGAAAAAAACTGCCAGGTTTTGTTAGGGCTAACAGGGGTCATAGGCTATTTTTATGATGGTGTGAATGAGAGCGCTGAACAAGGGCAAAGGCAGACCTACGAGTCTCCTCTTTATCGTATTTCTTTACTTATATTTAACATATCGACCAGGATGTCAAGTCGTCTGGGATGTTTGTCATCAAGATATCGCTTACCCCTGAACCTAGCCAAAGGACGCATTGACTCTTGTAAACCACGCCATAATATTAGGCCATGATATTATTACTATATAGACGAATTTTACTTCGCCTAAATATCCTTGTAATATATATTCAAGGGAAACCCAGCTGCAAGTCGTAGACTAAAAAGCCGGCCAAGTAGCCGACTTGAGTTTAGAAGTAGTTGCGTGCTGCCTATATGCCAGCCTTCAGCCCTTCAAGATAACAACCATAAACATTGATGGCCATGTTGATCTTATTCACTAACCCACAAGCAATTCACTTCACTCCAGAAACGACCGTATTGTTCAAATGATTAATCTATCTAGTCTATTAAGTATTGTCTAATCCACGCTTTTTCGCACTTAAGCAAACACGCTCTGCAGGAGATAATCGATAGGAGCCTCTCTGTAATCATCCTTCTCAACATAAGCCAGACCAGTGCGGTTGACGTCAAACACGTAGTTGTCAGGCTTGTCGAGAGTGTACTCGGGCCAAGCGACGGTGCTGCTACCACCGCTGACGTTAGGGTCGGTGCAGTGGATGAAAGCAACCCACATCTTGCTCATGAGATCAGCGAGCTCGACAAAGGTTTCGGGCTTGCCCTCGAAGGGGTTGGTGGCGTATCCGACGCCCTTGATGTTGTTGAAGACGAAAGCGACCTCCTGGAAGTGTGTGGCTCCGTAGATGGGACCGAGACCGTTGACGTAAACGTTCCAGAGGTAGGAGTACACAGGGAGGCTGGCAGCGGCGTATGACTCGACGAGAAGTCTTCGGCCACTGTGCTGCTGGTAGTCACCGGCAAAGGCGGCAGCTCGCTTGTACTGGAGACCGTAGGGAGAGGCAGCAGGACGGCCGATCTGGGAAGAAGGAATTCCAACCTCGGGGTCATCGGGGTACAGAGTAGAGAGGCTGGCAACCTGGGTGGCGCTCATGCCCAGGCTGGTGAGCCAGGCCTCCCACTGAGCATCGGTGTTGATACCCTGCTTGACGTAGGCGGTACCCTCGTCAAAGTTGTTGCCGATAAGGACAGGAACGTGAGCAAACTTGCCCTCCTTCAGAAGCTTGGAGCCTTGGGCGGTCATGAAGTCACCATCAACAACAGCGCTGAAAGTAGGCGAGGTGACGCCCAGAGGGTTGGTGCCGTTGAAAATGTCGTTGAGAGTCTGCCAGGGAAGCTCACGAAGGCAGTCAAGTGGAGCAGTCTCATTGGTGCAACCAGTCTTAGTGACAAGAGCATCAAAGTAAGGCTGCCAGGTATCAGCATCAGCAAACTTGGCAACAGGGCTGCCGCTCTCAAGGATAGCACTACGGAACAGGTTTCCATGGTTTCCATCGTAGGCGACGAGCTGCATTCCCAGGGATCGAGCACCAGCAGACTCTCCCCAGATGGTGACCTTGTCGGGGCTGCCACCGAAGGCGCCGATGTTGTCCTGGAGCCACTCGAGAGCCAGACGCTGGTCCTTGAGGCCAAGGTTGCCGGCTCCGGCTTCCTCCATCTCGTTGCTGAACATGAAGCCCCAGTACGAGACTCGGTAGTTGATGGAGGCAGCGATGATGGGCTTGTTCTCCTTGACGGACTGCTCAACGATGTAGCTGAGGTTGTAACGGGGGTCACGAGAACCTCCGTTGACGTAGCTCTAGGTAATATTAGCATCAATTAATATCAATTGATTTCATGATCAACTTACACCACCATGGACCCAAACACCAACAGGAAGGTTGTCACCAGGCTTGACACCAGCAGGACGAACAACATTGATGCTCAAGCAGTCCTCAGAGACAGGGTTACCCAGGCTCAGAGTATCAGAGCCATATCCGATACACATCAGACCATACTCAGTAGCAGTCTGAACCTTGTTAAACTTCTTGGTGATTGGCTTAGGCGCGGCAAAGCGCAGAGAGCCAACGGGAGGCTGAGCATAGCGAATACCCAGGAACTCATCCTGAGCATAGTGCTCATTGCGCAGACCCTTATAGGTTCCCAGGGGCAGCTTAACCGTGGGGGCGGAAGATGACGGTAGGGCGGCAGACTCGGAAAGAGTCAAGCTCGCAAGAGCTGCCAGGAGGATCTTGGCCACGTGGGAAGACATCTCGGAAGGGGTTAAAGAATGGCGAGATGAAAGGAGGAAAGGAAGGTGGATGAGGACTAGTAGAAAGTCTGTATGAGATCGACAGACTCAGCTACCTATAAATCTATCCCAAGACAAAGGCCCTTGCCCCTCCCCTCCCCTGACGAATCGATAGGCATAAAGGGTCAAGAAATTACCTCGTCCGTCTTGAAGAAAACGCCCGTACAGCTGCTCCGTGCACCGGCGGGCCACTGCGGTGGTTCAGGACTGGGTACAAGATCCGCAAGATCCATCGTCAGCCTAGGCACGATTTTGAAGGTTTTTCCCCACAGGATGGCGGTTGCCAGTTACTACGTAGTATCTCGAGTCATGAAAGATGGGATACGAATAACCATCACCAATTTTGCGAATGCCATGACTAGACAGACGGCATTTTTTCCGCTAACAAACCTTCTCTCCTGTACGTACTTTTTTCAGCTTTCATTGTTAATCCGGTTTCTTCTGCCGTAGTACAACGCCGTTCTTTCATCGGACGGACAATCATTTCCAATCATAGTTAGTTTAGGGAGGGGGTGTCTCGGAACTTGTCTGAACCTCCGTGGTGTCCCCACGGCCAAGAATTGCCAGATTTGACTTGACCCCCGAAAGTGAACAAGAAAAAAGGAAAGAAGAGACGCTTCTATTTTCTTTTTTGCTTTTTGCCATCCTTGCCTGATCCCAAGGGACAGGGACGAATTTGGACAGATAGCCGGAAACCCACGAATCAAGGCATGTCACGCCAGCATGGCCCCACGAAGTGTAGCCAGGGGGAAAAAGAAGTGTTGGTATCGTGGCAAGCAAGGAAGTCATTCCCTTGGCTTTTCTTACTAAGATGGATGCCTCCGAGGCCGAGCACGACGTCGACGGATGCAAACGGTGAGTACAGAAACTTACATACCTATGTTATACCCAAGGGCCACGAGTCAAGAACCTGCCCAGGTCCCTCCCTTGCTTTCCATCCCATGATTAATGAATGACCTTGCCGTACGGCTACATACAGCCGAAGATGAACAAGAGTTCATCCGTACCATCGGTCCCCTCGCCATCCCATGCACACGTGGCTCTGGGCACGGGCTACAGTTCTGCATGCCACAAGTGGAATACATGCAGGCTTGGCCCCTGCATGTCCTGACGGCGAACCAACAGGCGAGTGAATGATGCAGCCCCTGCATTGGGTAGGCCGGCTCTTCACTGCCATACCATGCATGCTGTGCCACTTTGTTCTACCAACAGTTCTACCGCGATTCCAATCCCTTACCTGAATGCCGAGCAAGCCGAGTTATATAGCACATATTAAGTTCCTTCTCGGCGGCACTTTTTTTCGAGAAAAATTCGTAAAAGAAGCAATTACATTCTGCCTCGGTTAGGGGAACAATTATCAGATCATAATGGCCCAAGGAGAATAGTCTAGTCCCAAGCTGAAAGACAGGGTTTTACCATGCCCAAGTTCGGATCGATTCCGCTCGAGATTTCGAACAGTGGCCAGACGAGGCGTGCTCTAGTGGCACCCAAAAGGGTCAGGTAGCGCGCTCCCTCCTTTCGCTTTTTACCTGTTATTAACCTGGGGCCCCATTTGCAAGTTCACCTGCTGGTTCGAGGCCATACTGTAGTAGGACTTCTGTTCGCATTTGCTGATCATTTCCAATCTGATGTTGATGGCGCGATAACCACAGCCACTAGGATTCTCGGATTCCTGGCCGTCTCCCCTTGACCCGTGATGCCATGGTTCCTGGTTCCTGACAGAACTGACCCGGTGCCACGGTATAAATACCCAAGACGGTGGATTCACCCTTCCAGGGTTCAAGAGGGTCTGCCCCCCTCCCATCCCTCAGGGATACTGACTTGTTGCCCATCAAACCCTTCGGATGACACTGCCCTCTTAACCTTTTCCTCCCGGTTCCATCGTCCGTTTTGCGATCTCACCGTGCACAACTTTTAGAGTTTCGACAACAAAACCAACAAGCAAGCATGGGCATCGACGCCGAGGAGAGAGGCACGAGGCTTCTCGCAGCTTGCTGGGCTCTGGCGGCTGCGAGTGCCGTATTGCTCTTTCTGAGGATCTACTGCAAGCTATGGCGAGGCAGAGGTCTTTGGTGGGACGACCACTTCTTGATCATCTCTTGGGTACGTGTGTTCGGGCCGAAAAAAGCCCAATCAATCTCTTGCTGACGATGGATGCTTCTCCAGGTGTCACTGGCGATCGCCGTGTCGATCAATACCTATCTCGTGTCCCTTGGCTTTGGCAAACACATGTGGACCATCAGCGATGACAACAAGAGGACGATTAACAAGTTTACCATTCTCGTCGCGACGTTTGGTATCATTGCTACGACGACGAGCAAGACTTCATTTGCAGTGACGCTGTATCGCATCGCCACGAACCAGTGGATGAAGTACTTTCTCATCTTTGTCATTGTCACCATCAACATCTCTATGAACCTCGTGTGGATCTTTGGCTTTGCCAAGTGTACTCCTTTGGCAAAGGTTTTTGATAGCTCTGTTGAAGGAACGTGTTGGAACAAGCAGAAGCTACTCAAGTACCAACTGTTTGCATCTTGTAAGAAGAACAAGAAGATCCGGACCTTCAATCAGCTGACCATTGTTAGATTACTCTGCTATCCTCGATTTCGTCCTAGCATTCCTTCCTTGGCCTATCCTGATGGGCATGTCGATGCGACGCCGCGAGAGACTCGGTGTCGCCGTGGCAATGAGTCTAGGAGCCATGTAAGACATTCCCTAAGACATAATAAAGCTGACAAAGTGACTAACACTCTCATTACAGTGCTGGAATCTGCGCTATTGTCAAGGCTGTGCTGGTGGTCAGCATGACGAGCACAGATATTACCTATGACCGTGTCGACCTGACAATCTGGACTCTCACGGAACCTGCGGCATCCATCATGGCCGTGTGCATCCCCGTTCTGTATGTACTTCTATCTATACACGTCCATCGCAAATATACCTAATACGTAAACAATAGGAGGATGTTATACCGAGAGCTCAAATCGAGTCAAAAGAGTTACCTCCGAAACAGATCCCACACAAACCCCCTCGACGGAACAAACGCGACAAACATGGCAGGAACCAACAAACGATACGGCCCCCATTCGAAATACGGCCGCAACTCTGTCGTCATCATGTCAGCAGCCGGGTGGCAAGAGTCCCAAGAAGCGCTACAGGATCCCGAGAGCACGCAGACTAGTCGATCGAGGTCTTCTCCCCACTCGGGTGGTGTCATGAAGACGGAGGAGGTTAGGGTTCATCATGAGAGGTTGAGCACTTTTAGTGATGAGAATTCTATAGAGATGAAAACCATGGGGCATACTGCTAGTGGGACGGGGCCGAAGGGGAATGCTCCCTCTTTTTGATTATACATTGCTACTAATTTTTTTTATTGTCACGAGTCACGATAGATACTTGTAAAATATATTAATTTTCTTCTTCTCTAAAAATGGTGCATCTTGCGTGGTCTTTTTGGGTTCTTGGCGCCATGTTGATGCCGTGAGCATATAGACTGACTTTGAAAGGATGACCAGTAACTCAGTCTCCTCTCATTAATTTGCTCAAGTCAGACGAATTCCATCGATCAACACACTCATCAAGACCATTTGCAAGAGCACAGCCTTATTTGTATCCAGCCCAACGAGAAAGCAAGACCCAGGCTCTCCAGGTCTCAAAGGCATCTCCAGACGTCCACATATAAAGTCCAAAGCGCCATTGTAAACTTGACATGATGTCAGACATCCGGTCTTCGGCAGCTTAAAAGGTGACATCTAATAGATCTCCACATTGATCGGTGCCATCCGAGGATGCTGGAAATAAAGATCAGCACTGCCTCGCCGGGGCGGTCAAGGTCGATCTCGCCCCCACAAGAAACACAGATGCAGGTACCATTTACATTGCAACTCTATGTAGCATCGAGCGCTGACCATCATTATGCTGAAAGCTGCCCAATGTGCATTTTGTGGCTGTGCTTAGACAATCCATCTTTATAGGAGATGGAGGTGCTTGAAAAGGGACAGGTTGGCACACGCAAGGTGCGGAGAAAAGTCAACTGGACGATGCGAAGGATGTCAGAAGTATTTATCAGTCTATATATAAGGGTTGCTAGGTTTTATTTTTCACTATTAATAGTCACCTCGATCCCAGTTTTAGGTCTGTTAAGTTACTGAGTCTTATGGGTGGGATGTTTCTAGGTAGGCTAAGAAATAAATAAAAAATACATTGTGATTTCACAAAGAGAATAACTACCTCTTATAATAAGTAGATCCCTATAAAAATACTAAAACGAAACGAAACATTATAAGATGAGATCATATATAGCCTTATTTCACTTATTATATATGGTTATTGCATCCTTGGCAGGATGCACTCATTCCTCTGTTTAATGCTACCTAACCTATACCAGCAAGGGATAGCAACAAATTCAGCCCTTCAAGCAGGGCATTAAGCAGGGCACTCTTAAGCGATGAAACAAGGCAGAGAGGCTCAAATGTTTCGTAAGTGGCCAAAGCCCTGGAACAGACCACCTTGAGGTAAGTGGCGCCCTGGACAAAATTTGATCTCTCGTCCTTGGTCAGTGCCACTAGCACAGCGAAGAAATGTGACCCCAGATGACGGGCGCGTCGTTGTCCTAGCAGTTGACGCGCTAATGATCCGGGAAGAAGCGCCTCAGCCGCGGGTCATTAGATCAAATGTAACGGGGGTTGGAAAACTTGTCTTGGCTTTAAGAGGTTATAGTCGTGGCTTTTGGAGAAGCTAAATCTGTTGTTTAAAACACAGTTCATCATGATGTTAGCTAATGACGTCATGTTTCCATTTCCGACGTCGGCATGTCAGTGGCTGACATAAACAAAGAAAACAAACCGTCGTCAAATCCCGTGATTTCGCGTGCTCAAGATCCCGTAACTCCGTGGATTCTCAGAAATCTCGGGGTACTGTAGTCAAATGATTATCAAGATTTTTTATCTTGCTTTGTGTGCCGGATCCCGCGGACGTCCCGGCAATCCCGACGTAATATCCAGCCACTGGCGATGCTCCAGTCGCGCCCGGGTCCCCCTACCACACCGAGACTCCGACCACAGGGAGACGGGCTTCTGTGCGGATGTGACGTAGGTGGCCCCCCACTCGGTCGTGAAGCCGGCATCTTTGGTGCCGCCCATCTTTTTGAATGATACCAAACAAATCAGTTTTTGAGTCTTTCTTTTTCGCTGATCAAGCAAGGCCAAGGTCTTGGAAAGCGTGCCAGCGGGTTCACGCTGTGACGAACCTGACTAATTCCCGTTTGGACCACGGGGCTAGACCAACGGTTAATTATCACCACTACCATCACATCACATCTTCTTCCTCTTCTTTTCTGTTTTTTTGCTTTCTTGCCATGAATTACTGGGTATGGCTTCGCATCATCAACCTGGGCCTTCTGGCCATCTGCAGGTAGCAGCAGCATCCAATCTCCGCCGTACACCGAGCCCATCATCATCGCGAGCATCCATCAACCCTCCCGCCACACCAGGGAGTCCAGCGCCCATCGACGAATCCGCCCCCGACTACTTTAATCCTCTTAGCCAAGCTCCCTCGGCGCAATCACAAACCTCGATTTCATCTTTTCCTCGATTACCTTCGCAGACTTCTCTTTCCGCCTTTCCCGATGTCGCACCGCCACCGAGACGACCTCCCATCGATCAGGCTCGACTTCCGAGCATCCGGCTTCGGCGGACTTCCAATGGATCCCTCTACTCCGACAATGGTCTCTCGAGCGAATTCGACCCGAATCGTCCCCGAAGTATTTCACAACCTGAAAGAGCAAGAGTTTCCGATGCTCCCGTTCTTGCTCGACACTCGAGACGGGTGCCTCAAATAGCCATGCCTCGACTTACAGAAGAGGGTGCCCGACCGAGTCTTGCAGAATTGGGAATGGATGGACCGACAAGTCCATTGTCTCCGGCAGTATCGCTTCCCGACCAAACTCACCCTCCACGAGAATCGGATGTGGATATGAGTAGGTTACAACGGGCAAGGAAGATGAGTCGAATGTTCTGGCCAGGACATCGAAGGCAAGGGGATCAGAAGCAAGCTATGCGACCTCAAACCGCCGAGGAGGAAGAATACGCCCAAGAACTGGTGGACTGGCTAGACGTCATTGGTGAGTTACCCACGTCACTGTGTATCGCAACATTAACTAACACGACTAGACCCCGAGGTTCAGACACTCTCTACCCTTACCAACGTCCAAAACTCCCTCTTCGTCCCCGACCTCGGTAACTGGATCAATCGTCGACCTACATACGCCCTCTCTCGACATGAACCCGAGCAAGATTGGGCAAGGGAAGCCATTCTCGAAGAACGACGCCGAGAAGCTGCACGTGAAGCTCGTGAAGCTGCGGCAGAAGCTGCCCAAATGGTAGCGGAGCCCCCACCTATGCAACGAAGTAGCACCATAACATCACGCTTGACCGAATCTCACTACGCCGCGCTTCCTCATGGAGCAACCCTCGACGGATGGAGTGCTAGGGAAAAGGCCGAGTTGGACGATCATGTTCGACATATGCTGCACTCTAGACGTGCACGGTTTAAACGAAGCCTTAAGGGTTTTGGACAGTACGTCAGGAGACCTCTGGGTTTCTTCGTCACCCTTTACGCCACCCTTATTACCCTCTTCGGTTTGGCTTGGGTTCTCTTCCTCATCGGCTGGATCTATGTAGGCGAGAAGCAAGTCTACGCGATCCACATTATCGATAGTGTCCTTGTCGCACTGTTCGCCATCATGGGTGATGGCTTGGCACCCTTTCGTGCCGTTGACACCTACCACATGTTTTTTATCGCCCGCTACTCTCGCATGATCCGGAGAGCAGAAAAGGGCAAGAAGCCTAGGACCAAACTAAAAAAGAAGAACGTCCCTCCGGAGATCCGGAACAGTCCTGAATATGAGACCAATGGACGTATCACTGGCTACCAAGCTAGGGTGTTATTGGAAGCCGAAGCCTACGACCCTGAGAACGATCGGCAAGACGGAAGCATGAACAACCTTGATAGCAGCAAGGAAAACGATCAGATGGTCGATCTGGAGAATGCCAAATCACCTAACCCCGAATCGGACATGCCGGCTCTGACGTATGCTCAGCTCAAGAGTCTGCAGCATCACCAGAAGAAGATGGCCAAGTCGCACAGTTTCTACAAACCACAAGAAACATTTACACATCACGCCTTTCCTCTTAGCTACCTCATCGCTATCGTCATCCTCCTAGACTGCCACTCGTGCCTACAGATTTCTCTAGGCGCTTGCACCTGGGGCATCGACTACCACACCCGACCATTCGCGCTGACAACGGTAATCCTCTGCGTCAGCATAACATGCAACATCACTGCCGGTCTGCTAATCAGCAGAGGCGACCGCAAGACTCGAAAGAAGGACGTGTGGGAGCTCCTCAACCGACAGGAGCTTACGGAAGATGCTATCAAGCACATGGAGGAGAAGAAGAAGAAGGAACAAGAGAAGGAGGAGAGGGGGAGCAGGTCTTCGGATAAGGATGAGTCTAGTGGGAGGACTTCTAGGGAGCTTAGAAGGTTGGTCAAGTTGCCGAGTTGAAGAAGGGAAGTACACAAAAGGGGAGTGGAATGATACATGAGGATACATGTGGATATGATGATGACGGTTTAGTATAATTCATAATGAATACAGTAATATGTGTATAAGAGATTTGTGTGAGTAAGATGTGAACACTCTGTGATGGTTATATGATATAGGGAGAGAGTGGAGGCTTGTGTATTAGGCGATTTGCCTGATTTGTTCCAAAATGCTGACATGCAATATTATTTTGGCTTCCCTTCCCCAACCTCACCGCCCACATCTTCACCAAGTCAGCAGCAACCATGACCACCTTTCACCCCTTCCCTCGTCTCCCGCAAGAGGTACGCGATTTAATCTGGGAAAAAGCAGCCAAAATTCGCACCGAGAAGGGAGACGTGGCCCACTTCTTTACCGTCTTCAACGGCGGGAAAGAGGAAGAATCTGCCGCGTTGGCAGAGTACAAGCTCAAAGGGGCCCCGAGCAGGGGATCATGTCTCGCCGCGCCGAGACGTAATGATGGAGGAGAAGGGCTTTCTTGGACTGAGGGGAACAAGTCCATGTATCTTTTGGATCGTGGGCTTTGGATGGCTTGTAGTGATTCGAGAGCTGCTATTATCAAGGCTTCGTTGGTAAGCAACGACCACGTCAGTTCGGATGAGATAGCCGACGTGTCCAAACTGTACCATGGCCCGCGAACGGCAAAGTTCATATCGGAAGGAAAAGAACAGGAAATGGTAGTCTGGCCTGAGAAGGATCTGTTTATACTGCAGCCATACGATTGGAAGACCCTCAAATGGCTCAAGCTACAAAACACTGCCATCTTCCCTAGACACGACGACAAACCCCATCTCAAACACGTGGCATTCGAACTACCACGTAACGAGATAATAAATCTCCGCCGCTTCTACGACGTTGAAGACCACCTTGATGCCCCAGAGCCATCAACACACCCCATGATAGACCGGATGCAATTGCTCGTCGGCCACGGACGTTTCCAGCAGATCAAGAACGTCTGGCTAATAGACTACGGTCTGAAGAGGGCCAATCCTAGATCTACCGCGCGACGACAGGAGTTTCTGGCAAATGGACTCCGGTTCGTCGAGGTTACCGAGCATGATGGGTGGACTGACTTGAGGGGGGATGACGGTACGGATGCGTTGGAGTTTGTTGAGTGGGTGAAGGAGATTTGGGACCGTGAGTATGGTTTTCTTGAGAATATTGGGGTTTTGGCTTGTGAGGAATGTTGAGGGACATGATGGGGGGTATATAGACTTAGTTGGTAGGGGGACTTACAAGAGAGGCCTCTCATGTTTCTGTCAGCATATCTCATGACGCAGTCTCTCATTGTCACTAGAAAACGAATAGACATTTTTAATAGATGCAGCCACAAGAAGCCTCTATACTCAATCTATGCCCATGTCTGGAACTGTGTCTACATTGTTCTCGCAAGGTCTCCTCGAGATTGTTATACTCCTTGATGTGCTTGCCGTGTTCGTGTTCTTGACCATGCTATTCGTCGGATTGCGCAATTACGGGCTCGACCACACGGTAGCTTCCTAGTCAATAAGTCCTCCACTTGTTGATGTACTCTGTCATGTATCGCTAGCGTCAAGGGATAGGGTGCACTTTGAGGATATTAATGGTGACGGCTATGCTGACCATGTTATCATTTACCATGAAGGCGCTATCAAATGGGTTTGCAATACGCATAGTAATGGCAAGAATAAGAAGAACTAGGAGACAGAGATGACCATTGCCCGATACGACGAGGATCAAAGATATTGACGGTGATGGGAAGACAGTTACGTAGGCTCAGCTAAGATGCCTACGCAATTACTGATACGGTGACAGACTACCTTATTATTTACAAGGGCGGCGCCGTCAAGGCCTATCGCAACATGATAGACGGGAGTAGTCGTGACCGGACAGACCTGAGCACCATCACCACTGGTGTCGAGAGCATCACCAGTGACATGATTCGCTTCGCCGACATGGAACGCGACGGAAAAGGCGACTTCCTCGCCGTCGACACCGACGGAAACATCCACAAGTGGAAGAACGTAGGCATCACTGGCTCGACGCGGATCGGGGAGATGACGGCGGCTCAGGGGGTGGTGGCAATCATGGTGATAGCGGCGGGGGCGATGACAAGGACAACAACAAGGATGACGATAAAGACGAAGACAACGAAGGCGAAAGCCACTATACGGCCACGTCTCCGAAGACTACGAACGCCTAGACCCATGCCCCTACACCCCAGAAGCCTTCGACTACAACAACGAGCTCAAACCTCACCATGTCGCCCACTATATGGCACCCGCCCGAAAAAAATATAGTAAAAACCGTTAAGGAGCGGTATATAGAAGTCAAGGGGCGCACCAAAGGAAAAGATTGGTCTCATGGCGCACAGGAAACTCACGGGCGGGGCTCATTGGGAAGACGTTGGAGGAGGTTGATATCGAAGAGCCACTTGCGGAGTATGTATTTAATACTCTTTCGGATTCACTAGAAGTCGACGAGAAGGACTTAGTGGAGACCGCAGACACCACCTATGTGTTCTGCCGGCACGAGTTTAGTTACAAAGGTATATGCCAGTGTATCGAGGACAATTGTACATTGGTTGAACGCGTCAAGTGATATGTCGTCTCCCCGCTTGTTACTCCATATTATCATCGTCAACCCACTTTCTTCAACCAAACAAGGCTGGCCCCTCAGGGACCTGTGCTGACCGTGGTACGATGCCGTGGGATCCTGTCTCGCTCGCTCGCATGCGACGAGACGAGACGATTGTGGAGAAGAATCCTCAGGATTTTGCAACGTTGCGTTCGAGTGGGAATCTACCTACGTACAAGACCCAATCTGTGTATATGTACGTACATGCAAGATCACGCGAGGGGAGAGGAGAAACCATGTTGGTTCGCGAAAAGTCAAGGCCAATCTATCGCGGCCAAACGTAAAATGCATGCAGCAAGGTACTACGGGATATATACGGATATACAGGCGATAAACCATCCCCAGCCATATGCCATAACCACAGCAGCTATTATAATATGATATGATCCAGTCTCTTACGAGCTGCCCCCGCGAGTGAAATCCGAAATCTGGCCAGTCACCACCAGACCTGCGACGCTGGCCGACGTGAGGGTAGCAAGAACACCAGAGCACAGCGCAGAAAAGGCCAGGGCAGACACGTCTCCGGCTCTGGAGGGCGCGAGCTGGCTGAGGATACCAATCTGAATACCCAGAGAGCCAATGTTGCCGAATCCGCAGAGAGCGTAGGTGGCGATGAGCTGGGATCGAGGGGACAGGTCGGCGTATTCGTCGCTGGTGGCCAGAGCATTAAACGCATTGTACTCGTTCTATGGCGCCGTGTTATTCGTCACAATTTCTTCAAAGAGACTGGGAAGGGAATGACACTTACGGTGATGACCTTTTCAGCAATGAGCCTGGCAACCTTGAGAATGTCGTTGTTCTGGCGAGAGACACCCAGCAGGAATGAAACAGGATACAGGCAGTAACCCAGAATAGTCTGCAGAGTGAGCTGGGGGTTGTTGATGTCGATATAGTATCCCCACCAGGTGAGGAGGCCGTTGATCAAGGCGACAAGGGCGATGATGCAAAGAAGAGACGCGACAATGGTTCCCGCAATCTTGATACCCAACCAGGCACCGTTGGCAAAGGCTTGGAGGGCGTTTTCAGCCTGTTGCTCGTCATCCTCAGGGATCACGACGCGGCCGGCTGTCAGGGTCTCCTCGGTCTCGGGGTATCGCATCTTGGAGATGGCAAGCGAGGCTGGGATGGACATGATGCACGAAGACACCAGAGCCTCCGCGTTGAGACCGAGGGAAGTGTAGCCGACGAGGACGGAACCCGAGATGGTAGCGAAACCGCAAGTCATAATCTGATGAAGCTCGGCCTTGGTCATGTGAGGGACAAACGGGCGCACCAGCATAGCAGACTCTCCCTGGCCGATGAAGGGTGTAGCAGCGGCGACGACGGCCTCAGCTCCAGAGACACCAAGGGCCCAGAAGACAAATGTGGCAAACTTCATGATGAACCACTGGACAAAGCCAATGTAGTACAGAACCTGAACCAGAGAGATGAAGAAGATGATGGCTGGAATGACGCCGAAGAAGAATCCTGGGGTCGCTGCAACGTCTGGGTTGGTGAGGAAGATAACACCATCCTTTGCGAAACCAAGAAGATCGGCAGCACGGTCGGCGATGAAGCGGAAGATGCTGTAACCGACGCCAGTGCGGAGCACAAACAGACCGATAATGTACTGGCTGAGCATACCAGCAATAACGGTGCGCCAGTTGATGCGCTTGCGGTTCTTGCTGGTGACCCAGAGCACAAAGAGGAAGACGGCCATGCCGAACAAGCTGATGGCTCTGTTCTCGCGAGTGTTGTCGGCAACTTCTTTGGACACGAAAGAACCCACGAGGATGGTGGCGATGGCCACAAAGGCGCCGGCGGGGGTGCGGAACTTGGCCGGGATCATGTCGTAGACGACAACGGCCGTGTGCTGCCATGTCCAGCGGATAGGACCAGAGACGTAGCGGATCGGGACGTGGAAGAAGATCAGACGGAGAGTAATGGCGAGCCAGAGGAGGAAGGGAACAACCCAGTTCTTGTCGTTGCGATGGACAATAAGAGAGGCCATCCACCAGCCAGTGAAGAGCATGAAGAGGAAGATGTGAATGATGGGTCGCTTATGTCGAATCAACCAACCGATGAATCCAGGATATCGTCGCTCGCTGTCACCACCAGTCGAGGCAACAACACCAGCCTCAGTCTTTTCATGATCACTGTAGTCTGGGGGAGTTCCATGACCAGTCTTGTCCATCGAAGTAACAGGAACAGCGGTGTCTACTCCATGCTTGTGGAGGTGACCCTCATGAGGCACGGCGGTCGCATCTTGGGCATTGGTCCCCTCGGTATAGAAGACGGGATCCTGGTGACCGCCGTCGGCGTCGACGCGCGGCGAGTGGTTGTGATGCTCATGGCGGTGCTGGTTCTCGGCCTCGAGGGCGGGATCCAAGCTGCGACGGGGCGCATTGGCAGCGGCGGGGGGAGTAGCTTCAGCCATGACGACGAGATGTCAATTGGACTGTTTGGGGTTATGCGAGCGCGTGGTGTTGAAGCTCGCGACGGTTGCTGCTCGGAGTTGAGAGGTTGCGATTAGGCTTGGCCTAGTAAGAGGAAGGCGACCCGGGCCCTTGAGAAAGAGAGGACAGTCAGATCAGCGGCGACAGAGAGGATCATCTCGACCCGATGGTGGGGATGGAGGCTTGTTTAATACTGTGACCCCGAGGGAGGCGTACCTGTAGAGATTGGAGAGGGTGACACCGGAGAAGCGAAGCAACCCCGGACCCCGAATCAATGGACGATCCCTTGTTGGTCTTTGTCTCACGCGAGCAGAGGCAGAGGCAGAGGCAGAAGCAAAGAAAAAATCTATCGCGGCATGGGATCTAAACCTTGCACGGAAACATCCATGTCGAAGCTTATCGCAGTGCCAACGGCTGGTCGCCTCTTCCGTGTGTGGCACGCAACTGGTCTTGCACTGCGCTGCTGCATACACCCCAGGATGGTGTGTCGGTCGACAAATTCTGCAATCTGGTGGGCCATGGATCCGTTCATCAATCCATTGATTGACCATGTGGTTGCTTGACTCGAACGATGGGAGGTTGCTTTGCGGCTAGGTTATCATGAGTTGTTGCTTGAGAAGGTTCTGATTTTTGACCTCCTCTCTGCTGCTTCATCTGTTCCTTCCTCTGTGCAGAACAACCCTCAAGGTCAGCTGACTCTATCATCTCAACACCAACTGCCGCCTCCTCCTATCTATCTATCAATGATCGGCACTCTTGGCTCCCAAAACCAACACTCACTCCTAACAAAAAAAAAAACACCAAGAAACTCCATCGCCACTCCCCCCGGCGACTACTCGGCCGCACCTCAACCCCTCGATTCCTATTCTGGAAGGTTGCTGGAACGTTTGACCCCATACTGGAGCCTTATAAACCCCCTCCCACCAATCATTACCTTTACCTCTGTACGCCCCAGCCGGGTCCCGCTGCTGCCAATGCACGCTACCCGCGGCGCGCCAATTGCCCACTGACGTCCACCATACCCCACTACGGAGAAGGCCTGTAGCGGGTTTAGCTCCCCCTGGCCAACTTGAACATGGTGGGTTTCATCAAAAGGGCCCTTGAGCCAACAGCTGGGATCGAACTGGATATCAAAGACACGCGACAGGTAATCCTTCAATTGTCAGCTCCGACCAATCACAGACACATGATAAACCCCTTCACTCTGATTCTCACTTGCTTGATGCAAGCTGCAAGCGGGGGACTTGTGTAGCTCTTCTTCGGTCTTCGGTCACCATCTTGGATCCATCCCGACCATCCGGCTCTAGGTCATGTCCGTTTACCTGGTAAACTCCAATTCTACTGCTACCCGACTATCTTGATTAGAACAACTCGACAATTTCAGCTCAATAGTGTGTATCTTGATTGTCGCGATGTCTTCAATCTCAACTTCACTCGATGAGCTCTCTCATCTCCCTCACCTCGACGCCATCACCGCCAAGCCGCGGCACCCATGGACGCCTCTCACCTCATCTCTCTCGGCACCCATCCCCAAATAGACACCCTTGTCCACACAACCCTTCACCTATGTCCCCTTTGGGTAGGTCCCTAAAGGTGCCTTTTGTAAGTGGCTTACCGACGCCCATCCATCCATCCACACAAAGAACCCCTACTCTCGATCAACTTCCGTCCCCTCCCCCATATCTCATATCTCTTCCCCAGTCCAAATAAACATGCCCCAAGATAAACGTCGCCGCCGCCGCCGCACCCCATATCTCTATCCCCTGCTCCCTCCATCCC